>JAHLWY010001290.1:0-23299 GCA_020002185.1 Paraescarpia echinospica | reverse complement strand
AAACAGAGTGGACGCAGTAGTATGTTTGGTTGTGGAAAACAGAGTGAAAGCAGTAGTGGGTTTAGTTGTGGACAACAGAGTGGAAGCAGTAGAATGTTTGGTTGTTGAAAATAGAGTGGAAGCAATTTTATGTTTGGTTGTGGAAAACAGAGTGAAAGCAGTAGTGGGTTTGATTGTGGACAACAGAGTGGAAGCAGTAGTATGTTTGGTTGTTGAAAACAGAGTGGAAGAAGTAGTATGTTTGGTTGTTGAAAACAGAATGGAAGCAGTAGTATGTTTGGTTATGGATAACGTAGTGGATGCAGTAGTATGTTTGGTTATGGAAAACAGAGTGGAAGCAGCAGTATGTTTGATTGTTGAAAACAGAGTGAAAGCAGTAGTATGATTAGTTGTGGACAACAGAGTGTAAGCAGTAGTATGTTTGGTTGTGGACAACAGAGTGGAAGCAGTATTGGGTTTGGTTGTGGACATGGACAACAGAGTGAAACAGTAGTATGTTTGGTTGTTAAAAACAGATTGAAAGCATTAGTATGTTTGGTTGTGGACAACAGAATGAAAGCAGTAGTGGGTTTGGTTGTGGAAAACAGAGTGAAGGCAGTAGTAGGTTTGGTTGTGGACGGGGACAACCGAGTGAAAGCAGTAGTGGGTTTGGTTGTGGACAACAGAGTGAAAGCAGTAGCGGGTTTGGTTGTGGACGTGGACAACAGACTGAAAGCAGAAGTGGGTTTGGTTGTGGACGTGGACAACAGAGTGAAAGCAGTAGTGGGTTTGGTTGTGGACGTTGTCAAAAGAGTGAAAGCAGTAGTGGGTTTGGTTGTGGACAACAGAGTGAAAGAAGTAGTGGGTTTGGTTGTGGACAACAGAGTGAAAGAAGTAGTGGGTTTGTTTGAGGACAACAGAGAGAAAGCAGTAGTGGGTTTGGTTGTGGACAACAGAGTGAAAGCTGTAGTGGGTTTGTTTGTGGACAACAGAGTGAAAGCAGTAGTATGTTTGGTTGTGGACAACAGAGTGGAAGCAGTAGTATGTTTGGTTGTGGACAACAGAGTGGAAGCAGTAGTAGGTTTGGTTGTGGAAAACAGAGTGGAAGCAGTAGTATGTTTGGTTGTGGAAAACAGAGTGGAAGCAGTAGTATGTTTGGTTGTGGACAACAGAGTGAAAGGAGTAATTGGTTTGGTTGTGGACAACAGAGTGGAAGCAGTGTATGTTTGGGTGTGGAAAACAGATTGGACGCAGTAGTATGTTTGGTTGTGGAAAACAGAGTGAAAGGAGTAATGGGTTTGGTTGTGGACAACAGAGTGGAAGCAGTGTATGTTTGGGTGTGGAAAACAGATTGGACGCAGTAGTATGTTTGGTTGTGGAAAACAGAGTGAAAGCAGTAGTGGGTTTGGTTGTGGACAACAGAGTGAAGGCAGTAGTAGGTTTGGTTGTGGACGTAGACAACCGAGTGAAAGCTGTAGTGGGTTTGGTTGTGGACAACAGAGTGAAAGCAGTAGCGGGTTTGGTTGTGGACGTGGACAACAGACTGAAAGCAGAAGTGGGTTTGGTTGTGTAGGTGGACAACAGAGTGAAAGCAGTAGTGGGTTTGTTTGAGGACAACAAAGAGAAAGCAGTAGTGGGTTTGGTTGTGGACAAAAGAGTGAAAGCAGTAGTGGGTTTGTTGGTGGACAACAGAGTGAAAGCAGTAGTATGTTTGGTTTTGGACAACAGAGTGGAAGCAGTAGTATGTTTGGTTATGGACAACAGGGTGGAAGCAGTAGTAGGTTTGGTTGTGGAAAACAGAGTGGAAGAAGTAGTATGTTTGGTTGTGAAAAACAGAGTGAAAGCAGTAGTATGTTTGGTTGTGGAAAACAGAGTGGAAGCAGTAGTATGTTTGGTTGTGGAAAACAGAGTGGAAGAAGTAGTATGTTTGGTTGTGAAAAACAGTGAAAGCAGTAGTATGTTTGGTTGTGGAAAACAGAGTGGAAGCAGTAGTATGTTTGGTTGTGGACAACAGAGTGAAAGGAGTAGTGGGTTTGGTTGTGGACAACAGAGTGGAAGCAGTGTATGTTTGGGTGTGGAAAACAGATTGTACGCAGTAGTATGTTTGGTTGTGGAAAACAGAGTGAAAGCAGTAGTGGGTTTAGTTGTGGACAACAGAGTGGAAGCAGTAGTATGTTTGGTTGTTGAAAACAGAGTGGAAGCAGTTTTATGTTTGGTTGTGGAAAACAGAGTGAAAGCAGTAGTGGGTTTGATTGTGGACAACAGAGTGGAAGCAGTAGTATGTTTGGTTGTTGAAAACAGAGTGGAAGAAGTAGTATGTTTGGTTGTTGAAAACAGAATGGAAGCAGTAGTATGTTTGGTTGTGGATAACGTAGTGGATGCAGTAGTATGTTTGGTTATGGAAAACATAGTGGAAGCAGCAGTATGTTTGATTGTTGAAAACAGATTGAAAGCAGTAGTATGATTAGTTGTGAACAACAGAGTGTAAGCAGTAGTATGTTTGGTTGTTGAAAACAGAGTTGAAGCAGTTTTATGTTTGTTTGTGGAAAACAGAGTGAAAGCAGTAGTGGGTTTGGTTGTGGACAACAGAGTGGAAGCAGTAGTATGTTTGGTTGTTGAAAACAGAGTGGAAGAAGTAGTATGTTTGGTTGTTGAAAACAGAATGGAAGCAGTAGTATGTTTGGTTGTGGATAACGTAGTGGATGCAGTAGTATGTTTGGTTATGGAAAACAGAGTGGAAGCAGCAGTATGTTTGATTGTTGAAAACAGAGTGAAAGCAGTAGTATGATTAGTTGTGGACAACAGAGTGTAAGCAGTAGTATGTTTTGTTGTGGACAACAGAGTGGAAGCAGTATTGGGTTTGGTTGTGGACGTGGACAACAGAGTGAAAGCAGTAGTATGTTTGGTTGTTAAAACAGAGTGAAAGCTTTAGTATGTTTGGTTGTGGACAACAGAAAGAAAGCAGTAGTGGGTTTGGTTGTGGACAACAGAGTGAAGGCAGTAGTAGGTTTGGTTGTGAACGTGGACAACCGAGTGAAAGCTGTAGTGGGTTTGGTTGTGGACAACAGAGTCAAAGCAGTAGCGGGTTTGGTTGTGGACGTGGACAACAGACTGAAAGCAGAAGTGGGTTTGGTTGTGGAGGTGGACAACAGAGTGAAAGAAGTAGTGGGTTTGGTTGTGGACAACAGAGTGAAAGCAGTAGTGGGTTTGTTTGTGGACAACAGAGTGAAAGCAGTAGTATGTTTGGTTGTGGACAACAGAGTGAAAGCAGTAGTGGGTTTGGTTGTGGACAACAGAGTGAAAGCAGTAGTGGGTTTGTTTGTGGACAACAGAGTGAAAGCAGTAGTATGTTTGGTTGTGGACAACAGAGTGAAAGCAGTAGTATGTTTGGTTGTGGACAACAGAGTGGAAGCAGTAGTAGGTTTGGTTGTGGAAAACAGAGTGGAAGAAGTAGTATGTTTGGTTGTGAAAAACAGAGTGGAAGCAGTAGTATGTTTGGTTGTGGACAACAGAGTGAAAGGAGTAGTGGGTTTGGTTGTGGACAACAGAGTGGAAGCAGTGTATGTTTGGGTGTGGAAAACAGATTGGACGCAG
The DNA here is from genome assembly GCA_020002185.1 of Paraescarpia echinospica. NCBI lineage: Eukaryota > Metazoa > Annelida > Polychaeta > Sabellida > Siboglinidae > Paraescarpia > Paraescarpia echinospica. Next base: position 19,726 of record JAHLWY010001290.1, on the reverse strand, counting down.
TAGTATGTTTGGTTGTGGAAAACAGAGTGAAAGCAGTAGTGGGTTTAGTTGTGGACAACAGAGTGGAAGCAGTAGTATGTTTGGTTGTTGAAAACAGAGTGGAAGCAGTTTTATGTTTGGTTGTGGAAAACAGAGTGAAAGCAGTAGTGGGTTTGATTGTGGACAACAGAGTGGAAGCAGTAGTATGTTTGGTTGTTGAAAACAGAGTGGAAGAAGTAGTATGTTTGGTTGTTGAAAACAGAATGGAAGCAGTAGTATGTTTGGTTGTGGATAACGTAGTGGATGCAGTAGTATGTTTGGTTATGGAAAACATAGTGGAAGCAGCAGTATGTTTGATTGTTGAAAACAGATTGAAAGCAGTAGTATGATTAGTTGTGGACAACAGAGTGTATGCAGTAGTATGTTTGGTTGTGGACAACAGAGTGGAAGCAGTATTGGGTTTGGTTGTGGACGTGGACAACAGAGTGAAAGCAGTAGTATGTTTGGTTGTTAAAAACAGAGTGAAAGCATTAGTATGTTTGGTTGTGGACAACAGAATGAAAGCAGTAGTGGGTTTGGTTGTGGACAACAGAGTGAAGGCAGTAGTAGGTTTGGTTGTGGACGTGGACAACCGAGTGAAAGCAGCAGTGGGTTTGGTTGTGGACAACAGAGTGAAAGCAGTAGCGGGTTTGGTTGTGGACGTGGACAACAGACTGAAAGCAAAAGTGGGTTTGGATGTGGAGGTGGACAACAGAGTGAAAGCAGTAGTGGGTTTGGTTGTGGACGTTGTCAACAGAGTGAAAGCAGAAGTGGGTTTCGTTGTGGAGGTGGACAACAGAGTGAAAGCAGTAGTGGGTTTGTTTGAGGACAACAGAGAGAAAGCAGTAGTGGGTTTGGTTGTGGACAACAGAGTGAAAGCAGTAGTGGGTTTGTTTGTGGACAACAGAGTGAAAGCAGTAGTATGTTTGGTTGTGGACAACAGAGTGGAAGCAGTAGTATGTTTGGTTGTGGACAACAGAGTGGAAGCAGTAGTAGGTTTGGTTGTGGAAAACAGAGTGGAAGCAGTAGTATGTTTGGTTGTGGAAAACAGAGTGAAAGCAGTAGTATGTTTGGTTGTGAAAAACAGAGTGAAAGCAGTAGTATGTTTGGTTGTGGAAAACAGAGTGGAAGCAGTAGTATGTTTGGTTGTGGACAACAGAGTGAAAGGAGTAGTGGGTTTGGTTGTGGACAACAGAGTGGAAGCAGTGTATGTTTGGGTGTGGAAAACAGATTGGACGCAGTAGTATGTTTGGTTGTGGACAACAGAGTGGAAGCAGTAGTAGGTTTGGTTGTTGAAAACAGAGTTTAAGCAGTTTTATGTTTGGTTGTGGAAAACAGAGTGAAAGCAGTAGTGGGTTTGATTGTGGACAACAGAGTGGAAGCAGTAGTATGTTTGGTTGTTGAAAACAGAGTGGAAGAAGTAGTATGTTTGGTTGTTGAAAACAGAATGGAAGCAGTAGTATGTTTGGTTGTGGATAACGTAGTGGATGCAGTAGTATGTTTGGTTATGGAAAACAGAGTGGAAGCAGCAGTATGTTTGATTGTTGAAAACAGAGTGAAAGCAGTAGTATGATTAGTTGTGGACAACAGATTGTAAGCAGTATTATGTTTGGTTGTGGACAACAGAGTGGAAGCAGTATTGGGTTTGGTTGTGGACGTGGACAACAGAGTGAAAGCAGTAGTATGTTTGGTTGTTAAAAACAGAGTAAAAGCATTAGTATGTTTGGTTGTGGACAACAGAATGAAAGCAGTAGTGGGTTTCGTTGTGGACTTCAGAGTGAAGGCAGTAGTAGGTTTGGTTTTGGACGTGGACAACCGAGTGAAAGCAGTAGTGGGTTTGGTTGTGGACAACAGAGTGAAAGCAGTAGTGGGTTTGGTTGTGGACAACAGAGTGAAAGCAGTAGTGGGTTTGTTTGAGGACAACAGAGAGAAAACAGTAGCGGGTTTGGTTGTGGACGTGGACAACAGACTGAAAGCAAAAGTGGGTTTGGTTGTGGAGGTGGACAACAGAGTGAAAGCAGTAGTGGGTTTGGTTGTGGACGTTGTCAACAGAGTGAAAGCAGTAGTGGGTTTGGTTGTGGACAACAGAGTGAAAGCAGTAGTGGGTTTGGTTGTGGATAACAGAGTGAAAGCAGTAGTGGGTTTGTTTGAGGACAACAGAGAGAAAGCAGTAGTGGGTTTGGTTTTGGACAACAGAGTGAAAGCAGTAGTGGGTTTGGTTGTGGACAACAGAATTAAAGCAGTAGTGGGTTTGTTTGAGGACAACAGAGAGAAAGCAGTAGTGGGTTTTGTTGTGGACAACAGAGTGAAAGCAGTAGTGGGTTTGTTTGAGGACAACAGAGAGAAAGCAGTAGTGGGTTTGGTTGTGGACAACAGAGTGAAAGCAGTAGTGGGTTTGTTTGTGGACAACAGAGTGGAAGCAGTAGTAGGTTTGGTTGTGGAAAACAGAGTGGAAGCAGTAGTTTGTTTGGTTGTGGAAAACAGAGTGAAAGCAGTAGTATGTTTGGTTGTCGAAAACAGAGTGGAAGCAGTAGTATGTTTGGTTGTGGACAACAGAGGGAAAGGAGTAGTGGGTTTGGTTGTGGACAACAGAGTGGAAGCAGTGTATGTTTGCTTGTGGATAACGTAGTGGATGCAGTAGTATGTTTGGTTATGGAAAACAGAGTGGAAGCAGCAGAATGTTTGATTGTTGAAAACAGAGTGAAAGCAGTAGTATGATTAGTTGTGGACAACAGATTGTAAGCAGTAGTATGTTTGGTTGTGGACAACAGAGTGGAAGCAGTATTGGGTTTGATTGTGGACGTGGACAACAGAGTGAAAGCAGTAGTATGTTTGGTTGTTAAAAACAGAGTGAAAGCATTAGTATGTTTGGTTGTGGACAACAGAATGAAAGCAGTAGTGGGTTTGGTTGTGGACAATAGAGTGAAGGCAGTAGTAGGTTTGGTTGTGGACGTGGACAACAGACTGAAAGCAGAAGTGGGTTTGGTTGTGGAGGTGGACAACAGAGTGAAAGCAGTAGTGGGTTTGGTTGTGGACGTTGTCAACAGAGTCAAAGCTGTAGTAGGTTTGGTTGTGGACAACAGAGTGAAAGCAGTAGTGGGTTTGGTTGTGGACAACAGAGTGAAAGCAGTAGTGGGTTTGTTTGAGGACAACAGAGTGAAAGCAGTAGTGGGTTTGTTTGAGGACAACAGAGAGAAAGCAGTAGTGGGTTTGGTTGTGGACAACAGAGTGAAAGCAGTAGTGGGTTTGTTTGTGGACAACAGAGTGAAAGCAGTAGTATGTTTGGCTGTGGACAAGAGAGTGGAAGCAGTAGTATATTTGGTTGTGGACAACAGAGTTGAAGCAGAAGTAGGTTTGGTTGTGGACAACAGAGTGAAAGGAGTAGTGGGTTTGGTTGTGGACAACAGAGTGGAAGCAGTGTATGTTTGGGTGTGGAAAACAGATTGGACGCAGTAGTATGTTTGGTTGTGGAAAACAGAGTGAAAGCAGTAGTGGGTTTGGTTGTGGACAACAGAGTGGAAGCAGTAGTATGTTTGGTTGTTGAAAACAGAGTGGAAGCAGTTTTATGTTTGGTTGTGGAAAACAGAGTGAAAGCAGTAGTGGGTTTGATTGTGGACAACAGAGTGGAAGCAGTAGTATGTTTGGTTGTTGAAAACAGAGTGGAAGAAGTAGTATGTTTGGTTTTTGAAAACAGAATGGAAGCAGTAGTATGTTTGGTTGTGGATAACGTAGTGGATGCAGTAGTATGTTTGGTTATGGAAAACAGAGTGGAAGCAGCAGTATGTTTGATTGTTAAAAACAGAGTGAAAGCAGTAGTATGATTAGTTGTGGACAACAGATTGTAAGCAGTATTATGTTTGGTTGTGGACAACAGAGTGGAAGCAGTATTGGGTTTGGTTGTGGACGTGGACAACAGAGTGAAAGCAGTAGTATGTTTGGTTGTTAAAAACAGAGTGAAAGCATTAGTATGTTTGGTTGTGGACAACAGAATGAAAGCAGTAGTGGGTTTCGTTGTGGACAACAGAGTGAAGGCAGTAGTAGGTTTGGTTGTGGACGTGGACAACCGAGTGAAAGCAGTAGTGGGTTTGGTTGTGGCCAACAGAGTGAAAGCAGTAGTGGGTTTGGTTGTGGACAACAGAGTGAAAGCAGTAGTGGGTTTGTTTGAGGACAACAGAGAGAAAACAGTAGCGGGTTTGGTTGTGGACGTGGACAACAGACTGAAAGCAAAAGTGGGTTTGGTTGTGGAGGTGGACAACAGAGTGAAAGCAGTTGTGGGTTTGGTTGTGGACGTTGTCAACAGAGTGAAAGCAGTAGTGGGTTTGGTTGTGGACAACAGAGTGAAAGCAGTAGTGGGTTTGGTTGTGGACAACAGAGTGAAAGCAGTAGTGGGTTTGTTTGAGGGCAACAGAGAGAAAGCAGTAGTGGGTTTTGTTGTGGACAACAGAGTGAAAGCAGTAGTGGGTTTGTTTGAGGACAACAGAGAGAAAGCAGTAGTGGGTTTGGTTGTGGACAACAGAGTGAAAGCAGTAGTGGGTTTGTTTGTGGACAACAGAGTGGAAGCAGTAGTAGGTTTGGTTGTGGAAAACAGAGTGGAAGCAGTAGTATGTTTGGTTGTGGAAAACAGAGTGAAAGCAGTAGTATGTTTGGTTGTGGAAAACAGAGTGGAAGCAGTAGTATCTTTGGTTGTGGACAACAGAGTGAAAGGAGTAGTGGGTTTGGTTGTGGACAACAGAGTGGAAGCAGTGTATGTTTGGGTGTGGAAAACAGGTTGTACGCAGTAGTATGTTTGGTTGTGGAAAACAGAGTGGAAGCAGTAGTATGTTTGGTTGTTGAAAACAGAATGGAAGCAGTTTTATGTTTGGTTGTGGAAAACAGAGTGAAAGCAGTTGTGGGTTTGGTTGTGGACAACAGAGTGGAAGCAATAGTATGTTTGGTTGTTGAAAACAGAGTGGAAGAAGTAGTATGTTTGGTTGTTAAAAACAGAATGGAAGCAGTAGTATGTTTGGTTGTGGATAACGTAGTGGATGCAGTAGTATGTTTGGTTATGGAAAACAGAGTGGAAGCAGCAGTATGTTTGATTGTTGAAAACAGAGTGAAAGCAGTAGTATGATTAGTTGTGGAAAACAGATTGTAAGCAGTAGTATGTTTGGTTGTGGACAACAGAGTGGAAGCAGTATTGGGTTTGGTTGTGGACGTGGACAACAGAGTGAAAGCAGTGGTATGGTTGGTTGTTAAAAACAGAGTGAAAGCATTAGTATGTTTGGTTGTGGACAACAGAATGAAAGCAGTAGTGGGTTTGGTTGTGGACAACAGAGTGAAGGCAGTAGTAGGTTTGGTTGTGGATGTGGACAACCGAGTGAAAGCAGTAGTGGGTTTGGTTGTGGACAACAGAGTGAAAGCAGTAGCGGGTTTGGTTGTGGACGTGGACAACAGACTGAAAGCAGAAGTGGGTTTGGATGTGGAGGTGGACAACAGAGTGAAAGCAGTAGTGGGTTTGGTTGTGGACGTTGTCAACAGAGTGAAAGCAGTAGTGGGTTTGGTTGTGGACAACAGAGTGAAAGCAGTAGTGGGTTTGGTTGTGGAAAACAGAATGAAAGCAGTAGTGGGTTTGTTTGAGGACAACAGAGAGAAAGCAGTAGTGGGTTTTGTTGTGGACAACAGAGTGAAAGCAGTAGTGGGTTTGTTTGAGGAAAACAGAGAGAAAGCAGTAGTGGGTTTGGTTGTGGACAACAGAGTGAAAGCAGTACTGGGTTTGTTTGTGGACAACAGAGTGGAAGCAGTAGTAGGTTTGGTTGTGGAAAACAGAGTGGAAGCAGTAGTATGTTTGGTTGTGGAAAACAGAGTGGAAGCAGTAGTATGTTTGGTTGTGGACAACAGAGTGAAAGGAGTAGTGGGTTTGGTTGTGGACAACAGAGTGGAAGCAGTGTATGTTTGGGTGTGGAAAACAGATTGGAAGCAGTAGTATGTTTGGTTGTGGAAAACAGAGTGAAAGCAGTAGTGGGTTTGGTTGTGGACAACAGAGTGGAAGCAATAGTATGTTTGGTTGTTGAAAACAGAGTGGAAGAAGTAGTATGTTTAGTTGTTAAAAACAGAATGGAAGCAGTAGAATGTTTGGTTGTGGATAACGTAGTGGATGCAGTAGTATGTTTGGTTATGGAAAACAGAGTGGAAGCAGCAGTATGTTTGATTGTTGAAAACAGAGTGAAAGCAGTAGTATGATTAGTTGTGGACAACAGATTGTAAGCAGTATTATGTTTGGTTGTGGACAACAGAGTGGAAGCAGTATTGGGTTTGGTTGTGGACGTGGACAACAGAGTGAAAGCAGTAGTATGTTTGGTTGTGGACAACAGAGTGAAAGCAGTAGCGGGTTTGGTTGTGGACGAGGACAACAGACTGAAAGCAGAAGTGGGTTTGGTTGTGGAGGTGGACAACAGAGTGAAAGCAATGAATGCGGTTTTGGTTGTGGACGTTTAATCAACAAAATTGCGTGGTTTGGTTGTGGACAACAAATTAAACAGTAGTAAAGTTTGGTTGTGGTTTTAACAAATTAAGCAATCGTCGGTTGTTTAAGGACAACAAGAAGAAAGCAATGGGTTTATTTAGCAGACAACAAATTAAGCAATGGTCGGTTGTTTAAGGACAAGAAAACAGTAAAGTCAAGGTTTGGTTGTGAACAACAGAGAAATTAAAATAATGAAGTAAAGTTTTGATTGTGGACAACAGAGTGGAAGCAGTAGTAGGTTTGGTTGTGGAAAACAGAGTGGAAGCAGTAGTATGTTTGGTTGTGGAAAACAGAGTGAAAGCAGTTGTATGTTTGGTTGTGGAAAACAGAGTGGAAGCAGTAGTATCTTTGGTTGTGGACAACAGAGTGAAAGGAGTAGTGGGTTTGGTTGTGGACAACAGAGAGGAAGCAGTGTATGTTTGGGTGTGGAAAACAGGTTGGACGCAGTAGTATGTTTGGTTGTGGAAAACAGAGTGAAAGCAGTAGTGGGTTTGGTTGTGGACAACAGAGTGGAAGCAGTAGTATGTTTGGTTGTTGAAAACAGAATGGAAGCAGTTTTATGTTTGGTTGTGGAAAACAGAGTGAAAGCAGTAGTGGGTTTGGTTGTGGACAACAGAGTGGAAGCAATAGTATGTTTGGTTGTTGAAAACAGAGTGGAAGAAGTAGTATGTTTGGTTGTTAAAAACAGAATGGAAGCAGTAGTATGTTTGGTTGTGGATAACGTAGTGGATGCAGTAGTATGTTTGGTTATGGAAAACAGAGTGGAAGCAGCAGTATGTTTGATTGTTGAAAACAGAGTGAAAGCAGTAGTATGATTAGTTGTGGACAACAGATTGTAAGCAGTAGTATGTTTGGTTGTGGACAACAGAGTGGAAGCAGTATTGGGTTTGGTTGTGGACGTGGACAACAGAGTGAAAGCAGTAGTATGTTTGGTTGTTAAAAACAGAGTGAAAGCATTAGTATGTTTGGTTGTGGACAACAGAATGAAAGCAGTAGTGGGTTTGGTTGTGGACAACAGAGTGAAGGCAGTAGTAGGTTTGGTTGTGGACGTGGACAACCGAGTGAAAGCAGTAGTGGGTTTGGTTGTGGACAACAGAGTGAAAGCAGTAGCGGGTTTGGTTGTGGACGTGGACAACAGACTGAAAGCAGAAGTGGGTTTGGTTGTGGAGGTGGACAACAGAGTGAAAGCAGTAGTGGGTTTGGTTGTGGACGTTGTCAACAGAGTCAAAGCTGTAGTGGGTTTGGTTGTGGACAACAGAGTGAAAGCAGTAGTGGGTTTGGTTGTGGACAACAGAGTGAAAGCAGTAGTGGGTTTGTTTGAGGACAACAGAGAGAAAGCAGTAGTGGGTTTGGTTGTGGACAACAGAGTGAAAGCAGTAGTGGGTTTGTTTGTGGACAACAGAGTGAAAGCAGTAGTATGTTTGGCTGTGGACAAGAGAGTGGAAGCAGTAGTATATTTGGTTGTGGACAACAGAGTTGAAGCAGAAGTAGGTTTGGTTGTGGACAACAGAGTGAAAGGAGTAGTGGGTTTGGTTGTGGACAACAGATTGGAAGCAGTGTATGTTTGGGTGTGGAAAACAGAGTGGACGCAGTAGTATGTTTGGTTGTGGAAAACAGAGTGAAAGCAGTAGTGGGTTTCGTTGTGGACAACAGAGTGGAAGCAGTAGTATGTTTGGTTGTTGAAAACAGAGTGGAAGCAGTTTTATGTTTGGTTGTGGAAAACAGAGTGAAAGCAGTAGTGGGTTTGATTGTGGACAACAGAGTGGAAGCAGTAGTATGTTTGGTTGTTGAAAACAGAGTGGAAGAAGTAGTATGTTTGGTTGTTGAAAACAGAATGGAAGCAGTAGTATGTTTGGTTGTGGATAACGTAGTGGATGCAGTAGTATGTTTGGTTATGGAAAACAGAGTGGAAGCAGCAGTATGTTTGATTGTTGAAAACAGAGTGAAAGCAGTAGTATGATTAGTTGTGGACAACAGAGTGTAAGCAGTAGTATGTTTGGTTATGGACGTGGACAACCGAGTGAAAGCAGTAGTGGGTTTGGTTGTGGACAACAGAGTGAAAGCAGTAGTGGGTTTGTTTGAGGACAACAGAGAGAAAGCAGTAGTGGGTTTGGTTTTGGACAACAAAGTGAAAGCAGTAGTGGGTTTGGTTGTGGACAACAGAATGAAAGCAGTAGTGGGTTTGTTTGAGGACAACAGAGAGAACGCAGTAGTGGGTTTTGTTGTGGACAACAGAGTGAAAGCAGTAGTGGGTTTGTTTGAGGACAACAGAGAGAAAGCAGTAGTGGGTTTGGTTGTGGACAACAGAGTGAAAGCAGTAGTGGGTTTGTTTGTGGACAACAGAGTGGAAGCAGTAGTAGGTTTGGTTGTGGAAAACAGAGTGGAAGCAGTAGTATGTTTGGTTGTGGAAAACAGAGTGAAAGCAGTAGTATGTTTGGTTGTCGAAAACAGAGTGGAAGCAGTAGTATGTTTGGTTGTGGACAACAGAGGGAAAGGAGTAGTGGGTTTGGTTGTGGACAACAGAGTGGAAGCAGTGTATGTTTGGGTGTGGAAAACAGATTGGAAGCAGTAGTATGTTTGGTTGTGGAAAACAGAGTGAAAGCAGTAGTGGGTTTGGTTGTGGACAACAGAGTGGAAGCAGTAGTATGTTTGGTTGTTGAAAACAGAATGGAAGCAGTTTTATGTTTGGTTGTGGAAAACAGAGTGAAAGCAGTAGTGGGTTTGGTTGTGGACAACAGAGTGGAAGCAATAGTATGTTTGGTTGTTGAAAACAGAGTGGAAGAAGTAGTATGTTTAGTTGTTAAAAACAGAATGGAAGCAGTAGTATGTTTGGTTGTGGATAACGTAGTGGATGCAGTAGTATGTTTGGTTATGGAAAACAGAGTGGAAGCAGCAGTATGTTTGATTGTTGAAAACAGAGTATAAGCAGTAGTATGATTAGTTGTGGACAACAGATTGTAAGCAGTAGTATGTTTGGTTGTGGACAACAGAGTGGAAGCAGTTTTGGGTTTGGTTGTGGACGTGGACAACTGAGTGAAAGCAGTAGTATGTTTGGTTGTTAAAAACAGAGTGAAAGCATTAGTATGTTTGGTTGTGGACAACAGAATGAAAGCAGTAGTGGGTTTGGTTGTGGACAACAGAGTGAAGGCAGTAGTAGATTTGGTTGTGGACGTGGACAACCGAGTGAAAGCAGTAGTGTGTTTGGTTGTGGACAAAAGAGTGAAAGCAGTAGCGGGTTTGGTTGTGGACGAGGACAACAGACTGAAAGCAGAAGTGGGTTTGGTTGTGGAGGTGGACAACAGAGTGAAAGCAGTAGTAGGTTTAGTAGTGGTCGTTGTCAACAGAGTCAAAGATGTAGTGGGTTTGGTTGTGGACAAAAGAGTGAAAGCAGTAGTGGGTTTGGTTGTGGACAACAGAGTGAAAGCAGTTGTGGGTTTGTTTGAGGACAACAGAGAGAAAGCAGTAGTGGGTTTGGTTGTGGACAACAGAGTGAAAGCAGTAGTGGGTTTGTTTATGGACAACAGAGTGAAAGCAGTAGTATGTTTGTTTGTGGACAAGAGAGTGGAAGCAGTAGTATGTTTGGTTGTGGACAACAGAGTGGAAGCAGTAGTGGGTTTGGTTGTGGACAACAGAGTGAAAGAAGTAGTGGGTTTGGTTGTGGACGTTGTCAACAGAGTCAAAGCTGTAGTGGGTTTGGTTGTGGACAACAGAGTGAAAGCAGTAGTGGGTTTGGTTGTGGACAACAGAGTGAAAGCAGTAGTGGGTTTGTTTGAGGACAACAGAGAGAAAGCAGTAGTGGGTTTGGTTGTGGACAACAGAGTGAAAGCAGTAGTGGGTTTGTTTGTGGACAACAGAGTGAAAGCAGTAGTATGTTTGGTTGTGGACAAGAGAGTGGAAGCAGTAGTATATTTGGTTGTGGACAACAGAGTTGAAGCAGAAGTAGGTTTGGTTGTGGACAACAGAGTGAAAGGAGTAGTGGGTTTGGTTGTGGACAACAGATTGGAAGCAGTGTATGTTTGGGTGTGGAAAACAGAGTGGACGCAGTAGTATGTTTGGTTGTGGAAAACAGAGTGAAAGCAGTAGTGGGTTTGGTTGTGGACAACAGAGTGGAAGCAGTAGTATGTTTGGTTGTTGAAAACAGAGTGGAAGCAGTTTTATGTTTGGTTGTGGAAAACAGAGTGAAAGCAGTAGTGGGTTTGATTGTGGACAACAGAGTGGAAGCAGTAGTATGTTTGGTTGTTGAAAACAGAGTGGTAGAAGTAGTATGTTTGGTTGTTGAAAACAGAATGGAAGCAGTAGTATGTTTGGTTATGGAAAACAGAGTGGAAGCAGCAGTATGTTTGATTGTTGAAAACAGAGTGAAAGCAGTAGTATGATTAGTTGTGGACAACAGATTGTAAGCAGTAGTATGTTTGGTTGTGGACAACAGAGTGGAAGCAGTATTGGGTTTGGTTGTGGACGTGGACAACAGAGTGAAAGCAATAGTATGTTTGGTTGTTAAAAACAGAGTGAAAGCATTAGTATGTTTGGTTGTGGACAACAGAATGAAAGCAGTAGTGGGTTTGGTTGTGGACAACAGAGTGAAGGCAGTAGTAGGTTTGGTTATGGACGTGGACAACCGAGTGAAAGCAGTAGCGGGTTTGGTTGTGGACAACAGAGTGAAAGCAGTAGTGGGTTTGTTTGAGGACAACAGAGAGAAAGCAGTAGTGGGTTTGGTTTTGGACAACAGAGTGAAAGCAGTAGTGGGTTTGGTTGTGGACAACAGAATGAAAGCAGTAGTGGGTTTGTTTGAGGACAACAGAGAGAAAGCAGTAGTGGGTTTTGTTGTGGACAACAGAGTGAAAGCAGTAGTGGGTTTGTTGAGGACAACAGAGAGAAAGCAGTAGTGGGTTTGGTTGTGGACAACAGAGTGAAAGCAGTAGTGGGTTTGTTTGTGGACAACAGAGTGGAAGCAGTAGTGGGTTTGTTTGTGGACAACAGAGTGGAAGCAGTAGTAGGTTTGGTTGTGGAAAACAGAGTGGAAGCAGTAGTATGTTTGGTTGTGGAAAACAGAGTGAAAGCAGCAGTATGTTTGGTTGTCGAAAACAGAGTGGAAGCAGTAGTATGTTTGGTTGTGGACAACAGAGGGAAAGGAGTAGTGGGTTTGGTTGTGGACAACAGAGTGGAAGCAGTGTATGTTTGGGTGTGGAAAACAGATTGGACGCAGTAGTATGTTTGGTTGTGGAAAACAGAGTGAAAGCAGTAGTGGGTTTGGTTGTGGACAACAGAGTGGAAGCAGTAGTATGTTTGGTTGTTGAAAACAGAATGGAAGCAGTTTTATGTTTGGTTGTGGAAAACAGAGTGAAAGCAGTAGTGGGTTTGGTTGTGGACAACAGAGTGGAAGCAATAGTATGTTTGGTTGTTGAAAACAGAGTGGAAGAAGTAGTATGTTTAGTTGTTAAAAACAGAATGGAAGCAGTAGTATGTTTGGTTGTGGATAACGTAGTGGATGCAGTAGTATGTTTGGTTATGGAAAACAGAGTGGAAGCAGCAGTATTTTTGATTGTTGAAAACAGAGTGAAAGCAGTAGTATGATTAGTTGTGGACAACAGATTGTAAGCAGTAGTATGTTTGGTTGTGGACAACAGAGTGGAAGCAGTTTTGGGTTTGGTTGTGGACGTGGACAACTGAGTGAAAGCAGTAGTATGTTTGGTTGTTAAAAACAGAGTGAAAGCATTAGTATGTTTGGTTGTGGACAACACAATGAAAGCAGAAGTGGGTTTGGTTGTGGACATCAGAGTGAAGGCAGTAGTAGATTTGGTTGTGGACGAGGACAACCGAGTGAAAGCAGTAGTGTGTTTGGTTGTGGACAACAGAGTGAAAGCAGTAGCGGGTTTGGTTGTGGACGAGGACAACAGACTGAAAGCAGAAGTGGGTTTGGTTGTGGAGGTGGACAACAGAGTGAAAGCAGTATTGGGTTTAGTAGTGGTCGTTGTCAACAGAGTCAAAGATGTAGTGGGTTTGGTTGTGGACAACAGAGTGAAAGCAGTAGTGGGTTTGGTTGTGGACAACAGAGTGAAAGCAGTTGTGGGTTTGTTTGAGGACAACAGAGAGAAAGCAATAGTGGGTTTGGTTGTGGACAACAGAGTGAAAGCAGTAATGGGTTTGTTTGTAGACAACAGAGTGAAAGCAGTAGTATGTTTGGTTGTGGAAAACAGAGTGGAAGCAGTAGTATGTTTGGTTGTGGACAACAGAGTGAAAGGAGTAGTGGGTTTGGTTGTGGACAACAGAGTGGAAGCAGTGTATGTCTGGGTGTGGAAAACAGAGTGGACGCAGTAATATGTTTGGTTTTGGAAAACAGAGTGAAAGCAGTAGTGGGTTTGGTTGTGGACAAAAGAGTGGAAGCAGTAGTATGTTTGGTTGTTGAAAACAGAGTGGAAGCAGTTTTATGTTTGGTTGTGGAAAACAGAGTGAATGCAGTAGTGGGTTTGGTTGTGGACAACAGAGTGGAAGCAGTAGTATGTTTGGTTGTTGAAAACAGAGTGGAAGCAATAGTATGTTTGGTTGTTGAAAACAGAATGGAAGCAGTAGTATGTTTGGTTGTGGATAACGTAGTGGATGCAGTAGAATGTTTGGTTATGGAAAACAGAGTGGAAGCAGCAGTATGTTTGATTGTTGAAAACAGAGTGAAAGCAGTAGTATGATTAGTTGTGGACAACAGAGTGTAAGCAGTAGTATGTTTGGTTGTGGACAAAAGAGTGGAAGCAGTATTGGGTTTGGTTGTGGACGTGGACAACAGAGTGAAAGCAGTAGTATGTTTGGTTGTTAAAAACAGAGTGAAAGCATTAGTATGTTTGGTTGTGGACAACAGAATGAAAGCAGTAGTGGGTTTGGTTGTGGACAACAGAGTGAAAGCAGTAGTGGGTTTGGTTGTGGACGTGGACAACAGAGTGAATGCAGTAGTGGGTTTGGTTGTGGACAACAGAGTGAAAGGAGTAATGGGTTTGGTTGTGGAAAACAGAGTGGATGCAGTAGTATATTTGTTTGTGGATATCAGAGTGGAAGCAGTAGTATGTTTGGTTGTGGAAAACAGAGTAGAAGCAGTAGTATGATTGGTTGTGGAAAACAGAGTGAAAGCAGTAGTGGGTTTGATGGTGGACAACAGAGAGGAAGCAGTAGTATGTTTGGTTGTGAACAACAGAGTGGAAGCAGTAGTATGTTTGGTTGTGGACAACAGAGTGGAAGCAGTAATATGTTTGGTTGTGGACAACAGAGTGGAAGCTGTAGTAGGTTTGGTTGTGGGAAACATAGTGGAAGCAGTAGTATGTTTGGTTGTGGAAAAGAGAGTGAAAGCAGTAGTGTGTTTGGTTGTGGACAACAGAGTGGAAGCAGAAGTAGGTTTGGTTGTGGAAAACAGAGTGGAAGCAGTAGAATGTTTAGTTGTGGAAAACAGAGTGAAAGCAGTAGTATGTTTGGTTGTGGAAAACAGAGTGGAAGCAGTAGTATGTTTGGTTGTGGAAAACAGAGTGAAAGCAGTAGTATGATTAGTTGTGGACAACAGATTGTAAGCAGTAGTATGTTTGGTTGTGGACAACAGAGTGGAAGCAGTTTTGGGTTTGGTTGTGGACGTGGACAACTGAGTGAAAGCAGTAGTATGTTTGGTTGTTAAAAACAGAGTGAAAGCATTAGTATGTTTGGTTGTCGATAAACAGAATGAAAGCAGTTGTGGGTTTGGTTGTGGACAACAGAGTGAAGGCAGTAGTAGATTTGGTTGTGGACGTGGACAACCGAGTGAAAGCAGTAGTGTGTTTGGTTGTGGACAACAGAGTGAAAGCAGTAGCGGGTTTGGTTGTGGACGAGGACAACAGAGTGAAAGCAGTAGTGGGTTTAGTAGTGGTCGTTGTCAACAGAGTCAAAGATGTAGTGGGTTTGGTTGTGGACAACAGAGTGAAAGCAGTAGTGGGTTTGGTTGTGGACGACAGAGTGAAAGCAGTTGTGGGTTTGGTTGTGGACAACAGATTGCAAGCAGTGTATGTTTGGGTGTGGAAAACAGAGTGGACGCAGTAGTATGTTTGGTTGTGGAAAACAGAGTGAAAGCAGTAGTGGGTTTGGTTGTGGACAACAGAGTGGAAGCAGTAGTATGTTTGGTTGTTGAAAACAGAGAGGAAGCAGTTTTATGTTTGGTTGTGGAAAACAGAGTGAAAGCAGCAGTATGTTTGGTTGTTGAAAACAGAGTGGAAGAAGTAGTATGTTTGGTTGTTGAAAACAGAATGGAAGCAGTAGTATGTTTGGTTGTGGATAACGTAGTGGATGCAGTAGTATGTTTGGTTATGGAAAACAGAGTGGAAGCAGCAGTATGTTAGATTGTTGAAAACAGAGTGAAAGCAGTAGTATGATTAGTTGTGGACAACAGAGTGTAAGCAGTAGTATGTTTGGTTGTGGTCAACAGAGTGGAAGCAGTATTGGGTTTGGTTGTGGACGTGGACAACAGAGTGAAAGCAATAGTATGTTTGGTTGTTAAAAACAGAGTGAAAGCATTAGTATGTTTGGTTGTGGACAACAGAATGAAAGCAGTAGTGGGTTTGGTTGTGGACAACAGAGTGAAGGCAGTAGTAGGTTTGGTTATGGACGTGGACAACCGAGTGAAAGCAGTAGTGGGTTTGGTTGTGGACAACAGAGTGAAAGCAGTAGTGGGTTTGTTTGAGGACAACAGAGAGAAAGCAGTAGTGGGTTTGGTTGTGGACAACAGAGTGAAAGCAGTAGTGGGTTTGGTTGTGGACAACAGAATGAAAGCAGTAGTGGGTTTGTTTGAGGACAACAGAGAGAAAGCCGTAGTGGGTTTTGTTGTGGACAACAGAGTGAAAGCAGTAGTGGGTTTGTTTGAGGACAACAGAGAGAAAGCAGTAGTGGGTTTGGTTGTGGACAACAGAGTGAAAGCAGTAGTGGGTTTGTTTGTGGACAACATAGTGGAAGCAGTAGTAGGTTTGGTTGTGGAAAACAGAGTGGAAGCAGTAGTATGTTTGGTTGTGGAAAACAGAGTGAAAGCAGCAGTATGTTTGGTTGTCGAAAACAGAGTGGAAGCAGTAGTATGTTTGGTTGTGGACAACAGAGGGAAAGGAGTAGTGGGTTTGGTTGTGGACAACAGAGTGGAAGCAGTGTATGTTTGGGTGTGGAAAACAGATTGGACGCAGTAGTATGTTTGGTTGTGGAAAACAGAGTGAAAGCAGTAGTGGGTTTAGTTGTGGACAACAGAGTGGAAGCAGTAGAATGTTTGGTTGTTGAAAATAGAGTGGAAGCAATTTTATGTTTGGTTGTGGAAAACAGAGTGAAAGCAGTAGTGGGTTTGATTGTGGACAACAGAGTGGAAGCAGTAGTATGTTTGGTTGTTGAAAACAGAGTGGAAGAAGTAGTATGTTTGGTTGTTGAAAACAGAATGGAAGCAGTAGTATGTTTGGTTGTGGATAACGTAGTGGATGCAGTAGTATGTTTGGTTATGGAAAACAGAGTGGAAGCAGCAGTATGTTTGATTGTTGAAAACAGAGTGAAAGCAGTAGTATGATTAGTTGTGGACAACAGATTGTAAGCAGTAGTATGTTTGGTTGTGGACAACAGAGTGGAAGCAGTATTGGGTTTGGTTGTGGACGTGGACAACAGAGTGAAAGCAGTAGTATGTTTGGTTGTTATAAACAGAGTGAAAGCTTTAGTATGTTTGGTTGTGGACAACAGAATGAACGCAATAGTGGGTTTGGTTGTGGACAACAGAGTGAAGGCAGTAGTAGGTTTGGTTGTGGACGTGGACAACCGAGTGAAAGCTGTAGTGGGTTTGGTTGTGGACAACAGAGTGAAAGCAGTAGCGGGTTTGGTTGTGGACGTGGACAACAGACTGAAAGCAGAAGTGGGTTTGGTTGTGGAGGTGGACAACAGGTAAAGAAAGCAATGATAGGTTTAAGTAGTGGTCGATTGTCGCAAAGTCAAAGATGTGGTAAGGTTTAATTTATGGACAACAGGTAGCAATGGAGTAAGGTTTGGTTGTGGACAACAGAGTGAAAGCAGTAGTGGGTTTGTTTGAGGACAACAGAGAGAAAGCAGTAGTGGGTTTGGTTGTGGACAACAGAGTGAAAGCAGTAGTGGGTTTGTTTGTGGACAACAGAGTGAAAGCAGTAGTATGTTTGGTTGTGGACAACAGAGTGGAAGCAGTAGTATGTTTGGTTGTGGACAACAGAGTGGAAGCAGTAGTAGGTTTGGTTGTGGAAAACAAATTGCGGCTTAAAGTATGTTTGGTTGTGGAAAACAGAGTGGAAGCAGTAGTATGTTTGGTTGTGGACAACAGAGTGAAAGGAGTAGTGGGTTTGGTTGTGGACAACAGAGTGGAAGCAGTGTATGTCTGGGTGTGGAAAACAGAGTGGACGCAGTAGTATGTTTGGTTTTGGAAAACAGAGTGAAAGCAGTAGTGGGTTTGGTTGTGGACAAAAGAGTGGAAGCAGTAGTATGTTTGGTTGTTGAAAACAGAGTGGAAGCAGTTTTATGTTTGGTTGTGGAAAACAGAGTGAAAGCAGTAGTGGGTTTGGTTGTGGACAACAGAGTGGAAGCAGTAGTATGTTTGGTTGTTGAAAACAGAGTGGAAGCAATAGTATGTTTGGTTGTTGAAAACAGAATGGAAGCAGTAGTATGTTTGGTTGTGGATAACGTAGTGGATGCAGTAGAATGTTTGGTTATGGAAAACAGAGTGGAAGCAGCAGTATGTTTGATTGTTGAAAACAGAGTGAAAGCAGTAGTATGATTAGTTGTGGACAACAGAGTGTAAGCAGTAGTATGTTTGGTTGTGGACAAAAGAGTGGAAGCAGTATTGGGTTTGGTTGTGGACGTGGACAACAGAGTGAATGCAGTAGTGGGTTTTGTTGGGGACAACAGAGTGAAAGGAGTAATGGGTTTGGTTGTGGAAAACAGAGTGGATGCAGTAGTATATTTGTTTGTGGATATCAGAGTGGAAGCAGTAGTATGTTTGGTTGTGGAAAACAGAGTAGAAGCAGTAGTATGATTGGTTGTGGAAAACAGAGTGAAAGCAGTAGAGGGTTTGATGGTGGACAACAGAGAGGAAGCAGTAGTATGTTTGGTTGTGGACAACAGAGTGGAAGCTGTAGTAGGTTTGGTTGTGGAAAACATAGTGGAAGCAGTAGTATGTTTGGTTGTGGAAAAGAGAGTGAAAGCAGTAGTATGTTTGGTTGTGGACAACAGAGTGGAAGCAGAAGTAGGTTTGGTTGTGGAAAACAGAGTGGAAGCAGTAGTATGTTTAGTTATGGAAAACAGAGTGAAAGCAGTAGTATGTTTGGCTGTGTAAAACAGAGTGGAAGCAGTAGTATGTTTGTTTGTGGAAAACAGAGTGAAAGCAGTAGTATGATTAGTTGTGGACAACAGATTGTAAGCAGTAGTATGTTTGGTTGTGGACAACAGAGTGGAAGCAGTTTTGGGTTTGGTTGTGGACGTGGACAACTGAGTGAAAGCAGTAGTATGTTTGGTTGTTAAAAACAGAGTGAAAGCATTAGTATGTTTGGTTGTCGAAAACAGAATGAAAGCAGTAGTGGGTTTGGTTGTGGACAACAGAGTGAAGGCAGTAGTAGATTTGGTTGTGGACGTGGACAACCGAGTGAAAGCAGTAGTGTGTTTGGTTGTGGACAACAGAGTGAAAGCAGTAGCGGGTTTGGTTGTGGACGAGGACAACAGACTGAAAGCAGAAGTGGGTTTGGTTGTGGAGGTGGACAACAGAGTGAAAGCAGTAGTGGGTTTAGTAGTGGTCGTTGTCAACAGAGTCAAAGATGTAGTGGGTTTGGTTGTGGACAACAGAGTGAAAGCAGTAGTGGGTTTGGTTGTGGACAACAGAGTGAAAGCAGTTGTGGGTTTGGTTGTGGACAACAGATTGGAAGCAGTGTATGTTTGGGTGTGGAAAACAGAGTGGACGCAGTAGTATGTTTGGTTGTGGAAAACAGAGTGAAAGCAGTAGTGGGTTTGGTTGTGGACAACAGAGTGGAAGCAGTAATATGTTTGGTTGTTGAAAACAGAGTGGAAGCAGTTTTATGTTTGGTTGTGGAAAACAGAGTGAAAGCAGTAGTGGGTTTGATTGTAGACAACAGAGTGGAAGCAGTAGTATGTTTGGTTGTTGAAAACAGAGTGGAAGAAGTAGTATGTTTGGTTGTTGAAAACAGAATGGAAGCAGCAGTATGTTTGGTTGTGGATAACGTAGTGGATGCAGTAGTATGTTTGGTTATGGAAAACAGAGTGGAAGCAGCAGTATGTTTGATTGTTGAAAACAGAGTGAAAGCAGTAGTATGATTAGTTGTGGACAACAGAGTGTAAGCAGTAGTATGTTTGGTTGTGGACAACAGAGTGGAAGCAGTATTGGGTTTGGTTGTGGACGTGGACAACAGAGTGAAAGCAGTAGTATGTTTGGTTGTTAAAAACAGAGTGAAAGCTTTAGTATGTTTGGTTGTGGACAACAGAATGAAAGCAGTAGTGGGTTTGGTTGTGGACAACAGAGTGAAGGCAGTAGTAGGTTTGGTTGTGAACGTGGACAACCGAGTGAAAGCTGTAGTGGGTTTGGTTGTGGACAACAGAGTCAAAGCAGTAGCGGGTTTGGTTGTGGACGTGGACAACAGACTGAAAGCAGAAGTGGGTTTGGTTGTGGAGGTGGAAAACAGAGTGAAAGAAGTAGTGGGTTTGTTTGAGGACAACAGAGAGAAAGCAGTAGTGGGTTTGGTTGTGGACAACAGAGTGAAAGCAGTAGTGGGTTTGTTTGTGGACAACAGAGTGAAAGCAGTAGTATGTTTGGTTGTGGACAACAGAGTGGAAGCAGTAGTATGTTTGGTTGTGGACAACAGAGTGGAAGCAGTAGTAGGTTTGGTTGTGGAAAACAGAGTGAAAGCAGTAGTATGTTTGGTTGTGGAAAACAGAGTGGAAGCAGTAGTATGTTTGGTTGTGGACAACAGAGTGAAAGGAGTAGTGGGTTTGGTTGTGGACAACAGAGTGGAAGCAGTGTATGTCTGGGTGTGGAAAACAGAGTGGACGCAGTAGTATGTTTGGTTTTGGAAAACAGAATGAAAGCAGTAGTGGGTTTGGTTGTGGACAAAAGAGTGGAAGCAGTAGTATGTTTGGTTGTTGAAAAGAGAGTGGAAGCAGTTTTATGTTTGGTTGTGGAAAACAGAGTGAAAGCAGTAGTGGGTTTGGTTGTGGACA
>JAHLWY010001289.1:0-23304 GCA_020002185.1 Paraescarpia echinospica | reverse complement strand
CATGAAAACAACAAAATGTACACACCAACCTGAAGCACATTCTATTAGCATTGCCAACAGTAAATGTCAAAGGGTTTGTGTCAGCTCAAACACAATTAATGGCAATGGTACTGTTCAGAATCCACCAGAGGTACTAATTTCCAGAGATGCATCGCCTAAATTTAGCTTGAGTTATGTTTTATGAATGAACTGAACAGGGGTAAACCACCTGATTATGAATATGAATGAATGTCCGTGTTCACAAGATATTATTCTTTGTTATTCAAGTGGGTGTGATGTATACGGTACGATTTTTGTTTGCTGCAAGTAGGTCACAGGCACGCACAGACACGCACAGGCACGCGTAAATACGCGCCTGCACCCGCAAGCATGCGCTGCCATGCGCTGGCAAGCGCAGGAACGCGCATGCACGCGCAGACACGCGCAGGCACGCGCAGGCACGCGCAGGCACGCACGGACACGCACAGGCACGCGCTGTAACGCGATGACACGCGATGGCACGCGCTGGCACGCACAGACACACACAGATACGCTGAGACGCACACAGATACGCTGAGACGCACACCGATGCGAGCAGATACGCGCAGACTCGCGCAGACAAGCACGCACACGCGTAAGACTTCGGATATACAACAAGAAGTAATTCGCAACAGTGACTTACCCAATAAAGTGTCCTTAGGGTCTATACAATTCTCTTGTTGACTGCGGAACAGTTGCGAAACAGCCCTGCCTTTTTTCAAATGTTTAACTATATGGAACGGGTTATGTACCATTATGTAGAGCTCGACGGCGGGAAATCCAAGTATAATCCACTCATTAAAACCGGGAAGAACGACGAGGTTGGTTCTCTTCGATACCAAATGGCGTTGCATGTGCGCACGACAGGTGAATCGTTTGCCCAGGTGTGTGATCGATTCTTCGTCAGTAGCTCGTTTGTAGCTTGAGTCTGTAAGCAAAACCCTTCTATTGGCAGGGGAGGGGCACAGTCTGTTGTAATTCATGGACATACATAATTATTTTGTAATGTTCCAATCGCGACAATGTTGACTCTTTCCTGCAGAACGTGCATAATTACATATACAGCCCCTGTACAATATACCAACTGAACCAATACCCCATTGGATATGCGATCAGTTCCCATATATTAGTTAACAAAATGGCAAGCTGTTCTTGGTGTGGCCAACTCTACAGTGACAGTGTAATTTTGCGTAAGTGTTATTTCTTTCTTGCAGTGTTGCTTCTGTGCAATTGCCTTGCGCTTCTCATCACGTAATGTCATCGGAAGATTGGGGTGTGATGTGAGTGGAACGTGATGTCATCAGAAGACTGGGATGTGTTGTGAGTGGAACGTAATGTCATCAAAAGTTTGGGATGGTTTGTGAGTGGAACATAATGTCATCGGAAGGTCGGGTTGTGTTGTGAGTGGAATATAAAGCCAATAGAAGGTTGGGGTGTGTTGTGGGTGGAACGTAGTGTCAATGGAAGGTTGGGTGTGTTGTGAGTTGAACGTAATGTCAAAGAACGGTTGGGGGGTGTTGTATGTGGAACGTAATACCAATAAAAGATCGGGTTGTGTTGTGTGTGGAAAGTAATGTCAATGGGAGGTTGTGTGTGTTGTGAGTGGAACGTAATGTCATTAAAAGATTGGGAAGTGATGTGAGTGGAACATAATGTCATCGGAAGGTTTGGTGTGTTGTGAGTGGAACGTAGTGTCAATGGAAGGTTGCGATGTGTTGTTATTGGAACGTAATGTCATCCGGAGGTCTGGGTGTATTGTGAGTGGAAAGTGATGTCAATTGAAGGTCGGGATGTGTTTTGAGTGGAAGGTAATGCCAATGGAAGGTTGCGGTGTGTTGTGAGTGGAATGTAATGTCAATTGAAGGTCGGGATGTGTTGTGAGTGGAACGTAGTGTCAATGGAAGGTTGCGGTGTGTTGTTATTGGAACGTAATGTCAATGGAAGGTTGGTGTGTGTTGTGATTGGAACGTAATGTCATCTGGAAGTCGGGGTGTGTTGTGAGTGCAATGTAATGTCAATTGAAGGTCGGGATGTGTTTTGAGTGGAAGGTAATGCCAATGGAAGGTTGCGGTGTGTTGTGAGTGGAATGTAATGTCAATGGAAGGTTGCGATGTGTTGTTATTGGAACGTAATGTCATCCGGAGGTCTGGGTGTATTGTGAGTGGAAAGTGATGTCAATTGAAGGTCGGGATGTGTTTTGAGTGGAAGGTAATGCCAATGGAAGGTTGCGGTGTGTTGTGAGTGGAATGTAATGTCAATTGAAGGTCGGGATGTGTTGTGAGTGGAACGTAGTGTCAATGGAAGGTTGCGGTGTGTTGTTATTGGAATGTAATGTCAATTGAAGGTCGGGATGTGTTTTGAGTGGAAGGTAATGTCAATGGAAGGTTGCGGTGTGTTGTGAGTGGAATGTAATGTCAATTGAAGGTCGGGATGTGTTTTGAGTGGAAGGTAATGTCAATGGAAGGTTGCGGTGTGTTGTGAGTGGAATGTAATGTCAACTGAAGGTCGGGATGTGTTGTGAGTGGAACGTAAAGTCAATGGAAGGTTGGGTGTGTTGTGAGTGGAACGTAGTGTCAATGGAAGGTTGCGGTGTGTTGTTATTGGAACGTAATGTCAATGGAAGGTTGGTGTGTGTTGTGATTGGAACGTAATGTCATCTGGAAGTCGGGGTGTGTTGTGAGTGGAATGTAATGTCAATTGAAGGTCGGGATGTGTTTTGAGTGGAAGGTAATGCCAATGGAAGGTTGCGGTG
The DNA here is from genome assembly GCA_020002185.1 of Paraescarpia echinospica. Lineage (NCBI taxonomy): Eukaryota > Metazoa > Annelida > Polychaeta > Sabellida > Siboglinidae > Paraescarpia > Paraescarpia echinospica. Next base: position 20,534 of record JAHLWY010001289.1, on the reverse strand, counting down.
TGTTGTTAGTGGAATGTAATGTCAATTGAAGGTCTGGATGTGTTGTGAGTGGAACGTAATGTCAATGGAAGGTTGCGGTGTGTTGTGAGTGGAATGTAATGTCAATTGAAGGTCGGGATGTGTTTTGAGTGGAAGGTAATGTCAATGGAAGGTTGCGGTGTGTTGTGAGTGGAATGTAATGTCAATTGAAGGTCGGGATGTGTTTTGAGTGGAAGGTAATGTCAATGGAAGGTTGCGGTGTGTTGTGAGTGGAACGTAATGTCAATGGAAGGTTGGGTTGTGTTTTGAGTGGAAAGGAGAGGATCAAGAGGAGAACAACATACCCTATCTCGTCTGAAACAAGACTTCCATTACAACCTACTCGAGGTATCCGACGGATACTGGTCACCGTGGCGCACCAGGCTAGTTAGATGGGGGATCTCGGAACAGCATGGGTCCCCAGAGGTGAAATGTGTAGTGCCTATCGAGATATGGACAAGCTCTGTCGCTGTACAAACCCATCTTTCAACTATGGGCAAATAACAATCACTGTGTTGTGGTTTCAAGCTCTTTGGCCATATGGTAGCACTTAAGGTCGGTAGACTGTTATAACTGCCCTGCTCTTCCGATCGATCACTCACAGTGTGTAGGACTCTCACTCGTCTTGGCCTGTCCTTGCTGATGGATCCAGTTTCACATCATCGAGAGAGTGATGGAAGTAATGTTAAACCAGTCACAATAAAACCTCCAATCACAGTAATACAATTGCCCGCAGTTCAAATGGTTCACAAATGTACGAAGCCTCACACCAGATTAGCCGTCGCCTGGGTAAACTAGGGCCGCGTTGTCCAAACATTGATTTCGTTGGGATCGAAAATTTACAAGGAAGCAAAATGATCATCGCGCAATGGATGTGCGAACACTGCTAGATAGAGCAAGCACATTTAAATGATCACAATGACGTACTGCCTTAGTATATAGCGAGGGAAGTACCAATTAAGATATCATATTTATATGTATGCGCCCCTGACACATACATCCTCCTATGCAAAGCAACAATGCAAGACAAGTGTAGATTGAAATAGGCCAACTTAATGACATTTAGCTTTATTTAGCTATACATAACTCATAAATTACAACATAAATACATATTCACAGCAAGCATGCCGGCCCCAATGGTATTGGAAACCACTACCTACAAGTCGTAGACGTATTACCAACCACCAGTACTAACTATCTCACGACATTATATTTACAAGTGACAAAGTATCGGTGGGGGTCATTGCATCTAGTGAAGCACGTATTGCTGACATTAGGAGGTATTGGTGGATATACCTTCTTCTGGAGTGGTATACCAACAGATCAGCGCAGAAGTCACTGTTGCTATTTACTTCATGTTGTATATCCAAGGTCATGACATGATGTCAATATTTGTGTATGAGAGCGCGCGCGCGTGCGTGCGTGCTTGTCTGCGCGTGTCTGCTCGTATCAGTGCGCGTCTCTGCGTATCTATGTGCGTGTGCGCGTGCCTGTGCGTGCCAGCGCGTGTCAGCGCATGCTTGCGGGTGCTGGCGCGTACCTGCGCGTGCCTGTGCGTGTCTGAACATTTGCTTCAATGCATGATGGGCCAGTAGGAAACAAGTTTTGTTTAGCTGTGCTTGACGCAATGAAGTTATAAATAACACTTGCGCAGTTGTTTTTAATTTTGTTGTATTTCTATAACTGTTCACTACCAGAATGCATATCATACTTTTGTGACTTAAAACATGTACAGTAAACACAGAATGCGCATTATAATATTCATGTCCAGCTTTTCTGCAAGACAACTATAAATAATTTCTGGCACAAGTCTGTGCATGAATCTCTGTTGTGTCTGAACTTTTGATGTTGTGGTCGGTATGGATGTAAGTCTGAAGTTAGCTGGCGCTATTTTGAGAATTGCACAAAATATTGCTGGTTCTTGTGCAGTGTCGTATGACTTATTTGATTGTATTCATCAGTAGGAGTTAGTGTATCTGTCTTGTCTCTTCTCCGTGCGGTATGTGTAAGGGCAGCCAGTAAAGAAATGATGTGTGTTGATGCACAAGTGAAGTATGTTTCTAATCGAAGCATTCTTTGCTCATTCTATGGCTGCCATTCTGCCCTTAATGTTTTATACATTATGTTTTAGGTGCAGCTGTACTTGTGCACGTCACCTTACTCAATGCATTAGTTATACAATTATTTGTCTTGGAGCTCTACTGAGTTATACATATATATGTTGGTATTTAACAGATGAGCCTGTTTATGCAAGTAAAGTCAATTTATATCACCTTACTACACAAACGAAAGTCATATCACCTGAACTCAAGAACTTATGATGTTTTTGTACCATACAACTCTAATGCAGTTATTGTGCGACTGTTGAATACCAAATGTTATGCAGGTGATTAGTTTATGAAATGTTCAATAAATTAAGGGCCATTTACACGAATGGTTTCTTTATATCCAATATTGGTGCGATTATGTCACTTGTCTAGAAACTGCGGATGTCAGCTATTAGCTTGCACCAATCGGGGAAGTGTTTTAAAGAATGGCCACAAGTCCCATGTGTAGGTTGCCGTGTTCTCTGATTTGCTACTGCTTCAGAAATAACACCAGCCTGTTGTAGAAGTGGAATCGGTTACAATTCTATGACACGGTCATAGTCACAAATTGGCTCCACTAATCGGTCATATGAGGATGTTTAATTGTGGGTCACACAACATCATGAGATAAGGATCCGAATAAAATGTATTGTGTAAACAGTTCTTTCCTATGAAATGACTTACAAGAAGACTGATAGAATGTTTGCAGGTAACAACAACCCAAAGGTCAAGGCGTGACCATAGTGCAGTACTGCCGACATTTCCACACAAACCATTTTCAGACCAGATGTTTTTCTAGTGTAAATAGTTTGCAAGGTTGTTCACTTGGATCAGATGTAAATGTGCAAGTTCCAATTACCTGAAAATGTGATTTAATTTTGGTTTTCCAATGTGTATTGTCTGACATGTTGCGAGTAGTGCACCTGCAGAGAGCATTTATAAATACGGCAGAACCTCGCTTTATGGTCACCTCGGTACACAGCCACCTCGCAATCAAGGTCACTGTAGGACAGTCCCAAATTATTTGTGTAACAGTACATTATAGCAAGTAATATGGTCACCTTGGAATTCAGGTCACTTCGACCCAATCCTGTGGGTGACCTTAATAGTGAAATCTCACCAAATCATAGTAATGACCATTACGCTTTAAAAGCAAGACAAAACGTAAACCACACTATTTCTCAGAAACTTTATTGTGTTCATGGGAATGTTGCACAATTTGCATCACATGGCAACAGTGTCATGTGACTTGCATGGCAACCAGGAGGACACCTCGAACAGTGTACATAGAGACAGGCACGCCCTCTACTGGTGAACAAACATGTTCTTCACCAACGCTACAGCTCGTTAACATCATGGTAGTCCTAAACAGTGTTGTACAATACAATGTACATACATGTTACATATGTATGTCTATATATACACATGGTTCTCTATGTAGACTGCAGGACTTATGTCCTGGTGTGCCCCAACTGAATTCATATTGCCACCACATTACTAAGATGGCAAATGTCTGTATTTCAAGAGCCTGGCTATCATGCCTCCTTTACAAGTCCTCAAAATTAGCCTAAGGCTATTGAAAGAATTGAATGTTCACATCCTAATTTCAAGATACGTTCCGCACAGGAAATAACAGTATACGTCTCGTGGTGGAACTAAAGCTGGTTCATTAAACAGCCAGTTTAGTTATTCTACTAACACCGAGTATTTCCTGAAGAAATCTGGATAGCTGTTTTTAAAGGTGTACCTTGAAATTCAAATGGTGATTGTACGGTGCTAGTCATGCTATCAATAGCAACCTCCATTCACAACACACAATGCTTAATATACAACGTTTTCTTGCAATCCTGCATTTGCTACATTATCACAAGCACCACGTTTATTCAGAACATTGATAACAATATATATACAAGACAAGACAACCAAACAAGTTTAACTATAATACAAGTGAGAATATACAATGTTTGAAGTGTTTAGATGTTGCCAGACAAAATTGAAAATCTCTTGGCTGCCCAAATTGTCATCTTTGAACCGGTGTCTACATTTACTTCTGTAAAAATAACATTATGACGTAACCAAGAAAATGCTTTGGAACAATTTATTACCATCTCGGCTGACCTACATTTAAGAACTGCTACCAACTGATTCAACACCATAACGAATTTAATAACTAGTCTAATTCCCTTTGTACATCATATCACCATTGCTCAGTTGTGACTGTCAAAGCATACACAACGACCCACAGCGTATTGTCAAATTGTGGGACACTACATTTAATAAATCAGAAATATCAGAGTTAGCAAACATTCAATAGATAAATAACACATAACTGTATGTAAACAGAGGCACACTACCTTCATCGAAGGCTACAACATGCAATGCCAAAATTGATTAATTTGATTTACACATTAATCGTTAAGTGCACACAGTTATACTGATGCATGGAAATGCCAGGTCTTTCCTTACTGGAACAATGGCACCAGCCCAGACCTTCCAAGTTGACAATCTAATAGCGAGAGATCTCTCCATATGGGGCATCTGAAAGTGGGAGTTTTGTTCGAACATTTTACAGTTTCTTGTTGGTAGCGCCATTTACAAAATGTTTATTTCCTGAATTACATAAGAAATCTGGTATTTCTACACATCCAGCCCACAGTAAAAATGTTCATGTTTTTTGTTTTATCAGTTTATTTTCTCCAATAACTCATTAGCTTAAACTTAAAATTTCAAATCAAATACAACAAAAGCAGGTGCATATTCTTTGCAAATTGACCATAAACCAAATTTCTACTATATCGGAAGATTAGGAAGGTCTGTCACACAAACTCAGTAGTGTTTGCAAGCACCCCTATTTCGACTCCCCATCGCGATCGTGCCACAAGATTAATTGGATTGTTGGACAATCGAACCGATCACATGACACAATTGGGAAGGGAGTCGAGATCAGAGAGCTTGCAAACACTCTACCCTTGGTTTCCTAAGAGTGCCAAAGCTAAATTTTGGCCGCCTGGAGGTTGTCTTGAACTACAGGCAGATGGAGAGTAATTTACCATATGCTATTAGCCCTGATGAAGGCAGTTGCGTCTTTGGACTGTGCAACATAATACAACTCCACATTTAGCACCTGATTGATGACAGCGGCAACATTTAGCAGCACGGCAGTGAACACAGTCGTAGTCACTATGTAGTAAGGATACCTCGGATCTCATCTACGATGTTCAACAATATTGATTCGTCGCTGCTCTTGCCGTCAAAGTTCAAGGTGTTTGGCTGAAACAAAACAGTTTGAAAGTGCCAATCTACATTGTCAAGACATGTCACTGCAATTCTGTTAGTTTTTATGAAATTGCACAGACCAATGTCAGTTATTAAACCAACAGCATCAAATGTAGTTTTGTGGTAACTTGGAAATATAAGTGCACGAGACACAACTATAATTAATATGTAGCTGATGTAAACATCTATTGAAATAACGCAAAAATGCATTATATTATAGCACTTGACATGTTTACTCCCCCATTAAATCCTACTACTAAGACAATTCTGAATGCCACATCTATACCACAGACAATGAACTATGAAAAACACTTTCATGTAAAATTATAATTATCAGGAGCAAACACAAGATATTGAGATATTGGCACTGAGTGGACAATGCAACTAAATACAATGAAGAGAGATGGGCAGAATAAACCCCCTTACCTGCAGCTTCACTAGTAATCACAGATAATGGGTCCGGATGCTACGGCTGTATAGAGATGCAGTGTTACCGATCTGCGCCACGACTGCAAGTGAAGGAACACAACGTTCAAACCGGTGCCAATGATATCTACATGGAGTGATTATCCAATTTTTTAAATTTCTTGTTTGAATGTAACTGTCAACAATATATTTAGTGAAATCGGTTGTAATTTTTCCTAGTAATTTACTCCGGTGGCCGCGACTGTACCACCAGTGAAAACAGTGCAGATGCCTGCACCCCATATCAGATTCAAGGGAATCCCAAAATAATTATCTGTTTGACCATTCTCCTGAGCAGTAATGTGTGTTCAAGTAACTACTACTTCTTAACCATTACATGTAATATCAGCCACAACTGCATGGCCAAAACCGAAACAATATAATTTTGAAGGTAACAAGGTTATTGGCTCCGGTTAACTTCAGGATTTTATCAAGATGATACCCTCTCGGTTGTGAGGATGGTTCAGCAAGAACAACAATTCGCTGTGGATGACCTTGAGATGACCTACCGCAAAAGTGGGCGAGGAAGCAGATCTTTGCGAGGATTGGATCCAGCTCGGCGACTGTCGCCTACATGGACGACTTGTGCTCCAGGTCGCCACTGCCTAGTAACTTGGTGAAGGCATCGCTGTCAAAAACATAAGAGCACCATATTTCATAATATATATAGTACACTTTTCAGCCTAAACGGCTCAAAGGTGCTTTACAAATTTATTAAAGCAATTCATACATACTAAAAAAACTCAAAACGTAAAATCTAGTACATTTCTATATAAAAAACTTTGGTAAATTAAAACTAGAGATCTAATATATGTTAATTACAAAGTATCTCTAGAATAAACACATACAAAACTATGAACAATGCAAGTGTTTTATATAAAATGTCATAAATAATTAAAAGTACTAAAATGCCTTGCGAAATAAGTACATTTTTATAACTGTCTTTTGAATACGTCTGTCGATGGAGCCTGGCGAATGGATAGAGGTATGTTGTTCCATAGTGTGGGTGAAGCCAAAGAGCCTTCTCTGTGGCTGCAACTATTTTGGCAAATGTCCATTGGATATCTACCAAATCATACAAATAATCATCCATAACTCTTATATATTTTCTCAAACTTGATGGACATGCTACACTACATGACATTCCTTAGTTTTGTTGGTTTTGAGTAAGATTTTTTTATTGTGGGATTTTTTTCCATATAGAATCCAAATAGCATGTCTGAAAAGCAACTCCTGCAAGTATTTTAATGAGCAGTTACCTGTGTGTCTCGCATAATCCTATCAATACACAGTAAAACTTGACCGTAGTTGACATTGTTTAGACTGTGCAATATGTCCATTATGGCCAGGTTACCATTATGAACAGGTAGTGGACAATACAAACTAGTCCTTCAGGACTTTCAAGTGTCCACTGTAGACATCTAACAACTGCTAGAAGACAAGAAACACACCCATCACAAGGCACCCCAACCAAGTAGTAGGTACAGGCCAGACTCAGCTTGAAGTCAATCTTCTCCTGTGTCGCTTCCTCTTAATTCTATACACTCATCACAAGGCACCCCAACCAAGTAGGAGGTACGGGGCAGACTCAGCTTGAAGTCAATCTTCTCCTGTGTCGCTTCCTCTTAATTCTATACACTCATCACAAGGCACCCCAACCAAGTAGGAGGTACAGGCCAGACTCAGCTTGAAGTCAATCTTCTCCTGTGTCGCTTCCTCTTAATTCTATACACCCATCACAAGGCACCCCAACCAAGTAGGAGGTACAGGGCAGACTCAGCTTGAAGTCAATCTTCTCCTGTGTCGCTTCCTCTTAATTCTATACACTCATCACAAGGCACCCCAACCAAGTAGGAGGTACAGGCCAGACTCAGCTTGAAGTCAATCTTCTCCTGTGTCGCTTCCTCTTCAATCTACACACCCATCACAAGGCACCCCAACCAAGTAGTAGGTACAGGCCAGACTCAGCTTGAAGTCAATCTTCTCCTGTGTCGCTTCCTCTTAATTCTATACACTCATCACAAGGCACCCCAACCAAGTAGGAGGTACAGGGGCAGACTCAGCTTGAAGTCAATCTTCTCCTGTGTCGCTTCCTCTTCATTCTATACATCCATCACAAGGCACCCCAACCAAGTAGGAGGTACGGGGCAGACTCAGCTTGAAGTCAATCTTCTCCTGTGTTGCTTCCTCTTAATTCTATACACTCATCACAAGGCACCCCAACCAAGTAGGAGGTACGGGCCAGACTCAGCTTGAAGTCAATCTTCTCCTGTGTCGCTTCCTCTTAATTCTATACACTCATCACAAGGCACCCCAACCAAGTAGGAGGTACAGGGCAGACTCAGCTTGAAGTAAATCTTCTCCTGTGTCGCTTCCTATTCATTCTACACACCCATCACAAGGCACCCCAACCAAGTAGGAGGTACAGGGCAGACTCAGCTTGAAGTCAATCTTCTCCTGTGTCGCTTCCTCTTAATTCTATACACTCATCACAAGGCACCCCAACCAAGTAGGAGGTCAGCTTGAAGGTGCTTCCTCTTAATTCTATACACTCATCACAAGGCACCCCAACCAAGTCAGCAGCTTGAAGTCAATCTTCTCCTGTGTTACTTCCTCTTAATTCTATACACTCATCACAAGGCACCCCAACCAAGTAGGAGGTACGGGGCAGACTCAGCTTGAAGTCAATCTTCTCCTGTGTCGCTTCCTCTTAATTCTATACACTCATCACAAGGCACCCCAACCAAGTAGGAGGTACAGGGCAGACTCAGCTTGAAGTCAATCTTCTCCTGTGTCGCTTCCTCTTAATTCTATACACTCATCACAAGGCACCCCAACCAAGTAGGAGGTACGGGGCAGACTCAGCTTGAAGTCAATCTTCTCCTGTGTCGCTTCCTCTTAATTCTATACACTCATCACAAGGCACCCCAACCAAGTAGGAGGTACAGGGCAGACTCAGCTTGAAGTAAATCTTCTCCTGTGTCGCTTCCTATTCATTCTACACACCCATCACAAGGCACCCCAACCAAGTAGGAGGTACAGGGCAGACTCAGCTTGAAGTCAATCTTCTCCTGTGTCGCTTCCTATTCATTCTACACACTCATCACAAGGCACCCCAACCAAGTAGGAGGTACGGGGCAGACTCAGCTTGAAGTCAATCTTCTCCTGTGTCGCTTCCTATTCATTCTACACACCCATCACAAGGCACCCCAACCAAGTAGGAGGTACAGGCCAGACTCAGCTTGAAGTCAATCTTCTCCTGTGTCGCTTCCTCTTAATTCTATACACTCATCACAAGGCACCCCAACCAAGTAGGAGGTACAGGGCAGACTCAGCTTGAAGTCAATCTTCTCCTGTGTCGCTTCCTCTTAATTCTATACACTCATCACAAGGCACCCCAACCAAGTAGGAGGTACAGGGCAGACTCAGCTTGAAGTCAATCTTCTCCTGTGTCGCTTCCTATTCATTCTACACACCCATCACAAGGCACCCCAACCAAGTAGGAGGTACAGGGCAGACTCAGCTTGAAGTCAATCTTCTCCTGTGTCGCTTCCTATTCATTCTACACACCCATCACAAGGCACCCCAACCAAGTAGGAGGTACGGGGCAGACTCAGCTTGAAGTCAATCTTCTCCTGTGTCGCTTCCTATTCATTCTACACACCCATCGCAAGGCACCCCAACCAAGTAGGAGGTACAGGGCAGACACAGCTTGAAGTCAATCTTCTCCTGTGTTGCTCCCTCTTCATTCTACATATACTGCCATCAATGTACACAGAGAAACATTCAAGCAACACACTGCAGGTAGCACAGAAAACTGTAACACTACCCATTTACATGTAAGAACGTACTATTGGGGTGCTTGCTTGACCACCCTGAGCAGCTGTCTAGAAGGTAGTCGAATTCACTTTGGATCAGAGAGCTAGATACATCTTATTCAGTTCGAACATCAATGTAATTGGAACCGATCTGTTATTTTGCAAACTACATAATTTACATCATCAAGTATCCAAAATTAATGCGGGCTACTAAAAAGATGATTATTCTGTCAGATCTACTTTAACAAGATTTAACAAGATTGCCACCCAGAGAATTAACTCTAGGTGGCAGGTGGACAAGGAAGCCCTTTGGCTTATTGAGAGTCCGACCCTTTTATCTATGTGTATACCACCCTTCTCAAATGTATCAATTTTATTTTTAAACATTCACGCTACTAGCACCCACACAATGAGCAGATAATCTGTTCCATTCATTTACAGTCCTTTGTGAAAATAACAACTTTCTTATATTTAATCTACACTGCTCCTTTGCTAATGAAACTTTATGTCCTCTAATCCTTCTTTCTTAATGAGAAAAAATATTTCTATCAATATTTTCATAACCATTCATTATTTAAAACACTTCTATCTGATCTCGTCTCAATCTCCTGGTCTCTAGTGTTGTTAAGTCGCATTTTTTTAGGCGTATTTCGTAACTAAGATCCCTCAGTTTTGGTATCATTTTAGTTGCTCTCCTCTGCACTCTTTCTAGTATATTTATGTCCTTCCTGCGATATGGACTCCATGCTTGAATACAATATTCTAAATGAGGCCTCACTATTGTTTTGTACAGCAGTATTATTAGCTCTTTTTCCTTATACGTTATGTTTCGCCTAATTAAACCAAGGATTTGATTTCCCTTTGAAGCTGCAATTCCGCACTGCTCTGAAACCTTCATATCAGCACTAATGGTTAACCCTAAGTCAGTTTCTTTTATAGTAGTACTTAATACAGTACCCCCATTGCATATTCTACTTCTTCATTCCCATGTCCTGCGTGGAGGCATTTACATTTCCCAAAATTGAACAGCATTTGCCACTTTTCAGACCATTTGATCAACTTGTCAAGATCATCTTGTAAACGTTGTCTATCTCCATCACTTTTAATACTTCTAAACACTTTTGTATCATCCGCAAATTTCAACACCTTGCTTGTTATTTAATCATCCAAATCGTTGATATACATTAAGAATAATATAGGTCCTAGTACTGATCCCTGTGGTACCCCACTGAATACCGATTTCCAGTTTGAAGCCTCCCCATCAACTACTACCCGTTGTCTTCTGTCAATCAGCCATTGTTCTATCCAGTTTATTATACCATTTCCTATGCCATGGGCCTTTAGTTTAAGCAGTAATCTTTGATGTGGTACTTTGTCGAAAACTTTTTGAAAATCTAAGTAGACGATATCTACTGGCGATCCCTCATCTACCTACTTAGTAATGTCTTCCAAAAAACATAACATATTTGCTAAGCATGACCTCGCTTTAAAAAACCCATGTGGAGATTGGTTGATCAAGTTATGTTTAACAAAAAAATCCACCATGTGATCTTTAATTAGTCTTTATAGTAATTTGCAAATCACTGATGTTAAACTCACTGGTTTATTGTTCTCTAACTTGTTTCTTGAACCCCTTTTTAAATAACGGTATAATGTTTGCCTCTTTCCATTCTAAAGGAACCACTCCCTCTTCTAATGACAGTTTGAAAACTGTTGCAAGCGGTATGCTAATTTGTTCTACAATTTCCAATAGTAGTTTGGGCGGAATCCCATCCACTCCAGGTGGTTTATTATCCTTCATAGCCCTTATTTTCTTAGCTACCATTTCCCAGGTTACAATTAATTGTCCTAAATAGTCTAAATCTGCCCCCTTGAACTTAGCCTCTGGTACTGGCAGTGAACTAATATCTTCTCTGGTAAACACTGAACTAAAGTACTCATTCAGGTCTTCTGCCATTAAGAATCCCTCTGATATTATATTTCCAGCACTATCTTCTAGAGGACCGACCTTATCTTGAACTTTCTGTTTGCTTCGAACATACGCATAAAAACTCTTGCTGTCATATTTTATATTACTAGTTAATTGTTGTTCATAGCTTCTCTTTGAATTTCTAATTTCAGCTGTAGCTTGGTTAAGTGTTCATCATTTCCAGTACATCTATATGAATTCCACATCATTTGTTTATACTTAGTTTTTCTAATGGCTTCTTTCAATAAGTGTTTCTTTTTGGACCGTTTCCCTTGTTTTTTGAAGGGTACAAATTTATCGACTATGCACTTAATTTCACTCTTTAATATATTCCAGCATTCTGTTGCTGTCTTATTTTCACACTTCTGCATTCGAGCTTAGAGTTGAGTGAGTATAAAGTGGTCCAACACTCTACTCACGCTGCTGCGGACAAGTTTAGAGTTGAGTGAGTGTAAAGAGGTCTGAGACTCTACTCATGCTGCTGTGGACGAGCTTAGAGTTGAGTGAGTATAAAGTGGTCTAAGACTCTACTCATGCTGCTGAAGACGAGCTTAGAGTTGAGTGAGTATAAAGTGGTTTAAGACTCTACTCACACTGCTGCAGACGAGATTAGAGTTGAGTATGTAAAGTGGTCTAAGACTCTACTTACGCTGCTGCAGACGAGCTTAGAGTTGAGCGAGTATAAAGTGGTCCGAGACTCTACTCATGCTGCTGCGGACACGTATAGAGTTGAATGAGTATAAAGTTGTCTAAGACTCTACTCACGCTGCTGAAGACGAGTTTAGTGAGTATAAAGTGGTCTAAGACTCTACTCACGCTGCTGCAGACGAGCTTAGAGTTGATCGAGTATAAAGAAAAGTGGTCTGAGACTCTACTCATGCTGCTGCAGACGAGCTTAGAGTTGAGTGAGTATAAAGTGGTCTAAGACTCTACTCACATTGATGCGGAGGAGCTTAGAGTTGAGTCGGTATAAAGTGATCTAAGACTCTACTCACGCTGCTGCAGACGAGCTTAGAGTTGAGTGAGTATAAAGTGGTCTAAGACTCTACTCACATTGATGCGGAGGAGCTTAGAGTTGAGTGAGTATAAAGTGGTCTAAGACTCTACTCATGCTGCTGTGGACGAACTTAGAGTTGAGTGAGTATAAAGTTGTCTAAGACTCTACTCACGCTGCTGAAGACGAGCTTAGAGTTGAGAGAGTATAAAGTGGTTTAAGACTCTACTCACACTGCTGCAGACGAGATTAGAGTTGAGTGAGTGTAAAGTGGTCTAAGACTACTCACACTGATGCAGACGAGCTTAGAGCTGAGTGAGTATAAAGTGGTCTAAGACTCTACTCCCACTGCTGCAGAAGAGCTTAGAGTTGAGTATGTAAAGTGGTCTAAGACTCTACTTACGCTGCTGCAGTCGCGCTTAGAGTTGAGTGAGTATAAAGTGGTCTGAGACTACTCATGCTGCTGCGGACACGTTTAGAGTTGAATGAGTATAACGTTGTCTAAGACTCTACTCACGCTGCTGAAGACGAGCTTAGAGTTAAGTGAGTATAAAGTGGTCTAAGACTCTACTCACGCTGCTGCAGACGAGCTTAGAGTTGATTGAGTATAAAGAAAAGTGGTCTGAGACTCTACTCATGCTGCTGCGGACACGTTTAGAGTTGAATGTGTATAAAGTTGTCTAAGACTCTACTCACGCTGCTGCAGACGAGCTTAGAGTTGAGTGAGTATAAAGTGGTCTAAGACTCTACTCACGTTGATGCGGAGGAGCTTAGAGTTGAGTGAGTATAAAGTGGTCTGAGACTCGTCTAAGACTCTACTCACGTTGATGCGGAGGAGTTTAGTGTTGAGTGAGTATAAAGTGGTCTAAGACTCTACTCATGCTGCTGTGGATGAACTTAGAGTTGAGTGAGTATAAAGTTGTCTAAGACTCTACTCACGCTGCTGAAGACGAGCTTAGAGTGCAGTGAGTATAAAGTGGTTTAAGACTCTACTCACACTGATGCAGACGAGCTTAGAGCTGAGTGAGTATAAAGTGGTATAAGACTCTACTCCCTCTGCTGCAGAAGAGCTTAGAGTTGAGTATGTAAAGTGGTCTAAGACTCTACTTACGCTGCTGCAGTCGCGCTTAGAGTTGAGTGAGAATAAAGTGGTCTGAGATTCTACTCATGCTGCTGCGGACACGTTTAGAGTTGAATGAGTATAAAGTTGTCTAAGACTCTACTCACGCTGCTGAAGACGAGCTTAGAGTTAAGTGAGTATAAAGTGGTCTAAGACTCTACTCACGCTGCTGCAGACGAGCTTAGAGTTGATTGAGTATAAAGAAAAGTGGTCTGAGACTCTACTCATGCTGCTGCGGACACGTTTAGAGTTGAATGTGTATAAAGTTGTCTAAGACTCTACTCACGCTGCTGAAGACGAGCTTAGAGTTGAGTGAGTATAAAGTGGTCTAAGACTCTACTCACGTTGATGCGGAGGAGCTTAGAGTTGAGTGAGTATAAAGTGGTCTGAGACTCGTCTAAGACTCTACTCACGTTGATGCGGAGGAGTTTAGTGTTGAGTGAGTATAAAGTGGTCTAAGACTCTACTCATGCTGCTGCAGATGAGCTTAGAGTTGAGTGAGTCAAGGACATTGAAGTTGAGGTCTTTGAGGTGATTCGAGTTGAGGTTCGAGAAGATGATGGAGACAACGACCTGGTAGCTCTGCTCCAGACACACTTGTGTCTCGTAAGTCTGAAACAATCAATGGTGATCCAAGTAACATTACTTTAGTATGAAAAGAGTAATATTTTATAGACATTTTCATGGCACTTTCCAAAAAAATGTCAGAAATATTTAGTTACCAACATACCATATGCAAATTTATTATTATTTAATGTGTGGCCTACTTTTCATACAAACTTTATACACTGCCCAATTGGTCAAGCAAGAACAATTAGTATTACCTGACAGTATCCAGTGTTAAATCCATGCATTAGTTAATTAGAAGTGAATATTTTGTGTCTTACACCTAAGGTTTAATGGATATTTACAAGCTGGGCTTGATTTAGTCCATATCTGTCGTTTCCGTTGGCTATCCAATATCTATCCAATTTGGCCTTAAAAGCATTGGTGTCAACACTAACCATTTTAAGAGATGCATCCTCAGCCAACAATTAGTAGCTGGACATTGGCTGAAACAAAACGGAACATCAATCAATTCATTAGATCATTCAAATTGTTAAAATTGGACACAAAACATACACAAAATTCAAGATAATAATAACATTGTGGAGTGATATTTGTTTTTGAATTTGTTATAAATAATTACTGACTGGAATATAATTTAACACTCTCTTGAATATTACAAAAGCTACGCAGCTAAACATAATTAACCCGGACCCTGATATCCCAGAAACCTTGGAATTCGGATATAATTTCATGGGAACATAATTTCCAAATGCTGATATATCCCCATGATGTGCATGGTTTGTTTATTCAGAAAACTAAAGTATCCAGATTAATAATGCTCCACTGTGCGTCTACTCCTAGTCAACTGATGTAACAAAAATATATATATGTATAAATAATTCAGATTGATAATCATTCAGTAGTTTGTTGAATGGCATAAACAATTAAACACACATGAATAATGTCTGCCATGCAAAAACGCTCCAATCATCTAGTAACGATTTATTTTTTGTTCTTAGTGTCAATACTATCTTTGGGATTTTTCGGTTGCTGCAGTAACTCTTTCAAATATGCTCCTTCTTAGTGTTAGATCTGATGAAAATATTACACAATTCCCCCGTCACTAAAAAATTACCTTTATAACCTTACATATCAGGCTTAGCAACGACTTTGATATGGCTCATCGATTTTGAGATTGACCAAACCTTTTGCCTAGATGATTGTCAGAGTTTGGAGTTATATTTTATTATTAAAAAAAAAGGCAGTCATATGTACCAGACACCCCAAACCCATCCCAAATGTTTCCAGCCTACCCGCATTAATAAATGGTAACTGGTCATTAGTCAAGTTGTTAGGACAACCTTCTACCAGAAATCTCAATCTCATTCGCTCACCCATATAACTGACATAACCAGCAACAGCGGATGCTGGGTTGAAATTTCAGCCCGATAAATGCAAAACTAATGGAGATGTGGGTGCACAACCAAAAACAGAGAATGAACTGTTTTATTACTGTTTCTTAATGGCGGAAGACCTAAATGAGTATTTTAGTTCAGTGTTTACCAGAGATGACACTAGTTCACTGCCAGTACCAGAGGCTAAGTTCAAGGGGGCAGAATCAGACTATTTAAGACAGTTAATTGTAACCCCAGAAATGGTAGCTAAGAAAATTAGGGCTATGAAGGAAAATAAATCACCTGGAGTGGATGGTATTCCACCCAAACTACTAGTGGAAATTGTAGAACAAATTAGCATACCGCTTGCAACAGTTTTCAACTTGTCATTAGAAGAGGAAATGGTTCCTTTAGAATGGAAAGAAGCAAACATTATACCGTTATTTAAAAAAGGTTCGAGAAACAAGTCAAATAATTATAGACCAGTGAGTTTAACATCAGTGATTTGTAAATTATTTGAAAGACTAATTAAAGATCACATGGTGGATTTTCTTGTTAAACATAACTTGATAAACCCATCTCAACATGGGTTTCTAAAAGCGAGGTCATGCTTAACAAATATGTTATGTTTTTTGGAAGATATCACTAAGTGGGTAGATGATGGATCACCAGTAGATATCATCTACTTAGATTTTCAAAAAGCTTTCGACAAAGTGCCACATCAGAGATTACTGCTTAAACTAAAAGTCCATGGCGTAGGAAATGGTATAATTAACTGGATAGAAAAATGGCTGATTGACAGAAGACAACGGGTAGTTGTTGATGGGGAAGCTTCAAACTGGAAATCAGTTTTGAGTGGGGTTCCACAGGGATCAGTACTGGGACCTATATTATTCTTAATATATATATAAACAATTTGGACGATGATATAGCTAGCAAGGTGTTAAAATTTGTAGATGATACAAAAGTGTTTAGAAGGATTAAAAGTGATGGAGATAGACAGCATTTACAAGATGATCTTGACAGGTTGATCAAATGGTCTGAAAAGTGGCAAATGTTGTTCAATTTTGGGAAATGTAAATGCCTTCACACAGGACATGGGAACGAATATGTAGAATATGCAATGGGGGGAACTGTACTAAGTACTACTGTAAAAGAAAAAGACTTAGGGCTGACAATTAGTGCTGACATGAAGGTTTCAGAGCAGTGTGGAATTGCAGCTTCAAAGGGAAATCAAATCCTTGGATTGATTAGGCGAAATATAGCATATAAAGAAAAAGAACTAATAATACCGCTGTACAAAACAATAGTTAGGCCTCATTTAGAATATTGTATACAAGCGTGGAGGCCATACCGCAAGAAGGACATAGATATGCTAGAAAGAGTACAGAGGAGAGCGACTAAAATGATACCAAAACTGAGGGATCTTAGTTATGAAAAACGCCTAAAAGAATGTGGTTTAACAACACTAGAGACCAGGATATTGAGAGGAGATCAGATAGAAGTGTTTAAAATATTGAATGGTTATGAAAATATTGATAGAAATATGTTTTTTTTCAGTTAAGAAAGATAGAAAGACTAGAGGACATGAAGTTACATTAATAAAGGAGCAGTGTAGATTAGACGTGAGAAAGTTCTCATTTTCACAAAGGACTGTGAATGAATGGAACAGATTATCTGATGATTGTGTGGGTGCTAGTAGTGTGAATCTGTTTAAAAATAAAATCGACACATACCTCAGAAGGGCTGGATATATGTAGATAAAAGGGTTGGACTCTCGATAAGCCAAACGGCTTCCTTGTCCACCTGCCATCTAGAGTTAATTCTCTGGATGGCAATCTTGTTAAATCTTGTTAAATAATATAGATATGTCGTATTCCTAGTTATCCAATATAACTTTTGACACTCACTTGTTATAATGCACTAACTTGACGGGCGATAATTTCAATGCTAAATGACAAAATGACACATAGCTCCATCTGTAGGAAATATATGAAATGGGAAAGAGGGCACTACTTGTAAACATGCAGACATGACCAACGACACGTAGACCTGGTGGATGTTAAGCCCTGAGGATTTTCAAATGTCAATAACTTAAAAATGGGCCAAGATGTTTTTGGTGAATCATAGTTACAGATGATTAAGGGTTATGATGGAAGTAAAATGTTGACATGTTTAGTGGAGACTATATGAATGCCAGTGAAGATACACCTGGAAATAAACTACTCGAGTAGACCGTTTCGTAAAGGTTGTATATATTAGTTAATGTGTTATTAAAAATACTGTAGAATTTTATCCCAATACACTGATACAGTTAAAGGTTGTTTAAGAAAATGTGCACACATTTTCTGTTTTCATTTTGCCTACCACCCTCCCCCAGAATGGAATGAAGAAAGAGACGAACTATGATAAAACTTTATTTGTTCACAAGGTACATATACATAGCATGCATTTTGACTTAAAATAGTAGCAATTAATGACATAATACTGATTGAATTGGAGTGAAGTAATAGCTGCAACATGTATATAAAACATATGAACAATATTCCTTATAATTTTGGATAAATATGCTTTAACCTCTTCATGTATACCTAAATTATTTTATTTTATATCTTATTTTATACATAAGTTATTTTGTTTTAATCCTAGATCATATCTTTATATTGCATTGTCTATTGCTGTTTTAAAGTTTCTAAGGTTCTGCCAGTGCAGTAGGGATTCCCATTACACATTATAGTTACAGCCTACATGGAGGTATTCTGTTTGAGACTGGGACAATGGCAGGCAGTGAGCCTAGGCAAATCCACTAAACAGGGTTATAGCATAATCTCTCCAGTCAGCTGTCCCAGTGATCAGAGATAGGGCAAAGTCTACTATCCAGTTATAAATAAAGATCAGTGAAGGAGGCTTACAGCAGCAAGCAAACAGTATGAAAATATAGCACTTTGGGGGGCCCTGAGGTACCCTTAGAATGATTCAATCAAATACAGATAGAGACACGAGATGACTCAGCCCCACTGACCTCTTCTTCTTCGTCGACGCCAACGTGTTTCTCGGGAGCGCGGGGGGCAGTGGGGGTCGCGAGGGCAGGGGGTGAGAGTTCACCGGCTGCGGAGAAAGCTGAGTGGACATCTTGGGCGAACCCTGACAGCCAGAAGTCTATGAAAACAACATCTCTTCATCATCATCATCATTGTTCAGCCGGAGTGTCCCGTGTTGGGCGAAGGCCTTAGCATGTCATTTCCAAATCTGCCTCTTACGCTATCCTCTGCCAGAGGTGCCCTTCCAGTACTCGTCTAGTTAGTCTCTCCATCGTTTTGCTGGTCTTCCTCTAGATAATTTCCCTTCGTAAGGTCTCCAGGTTGTGATACGCGATGTCCATCGGTTATCTCGTAGCCTGCTAATGTGCCCTGTCCAGGTCCACTTCTGTCTTATGATTTGTTTTATCTCGTCTATGACCTTTGTCTTCTGTCTTACCCAGATGTTTGTTTTTCTCTCTCGATATGTGATGTTTAACGTACTTCTTTCCATCTTTGTTTGTACATTTTAATATGAACATAACACTAATAATAATCTGAACATTTATACAGCGGCCTTTCAGCTTAAACTGTTCAAAGGCGTCTTACAACTTCATTAAAACATTTTCTCACACTTATGTGACTTACGGGAGGTTCACTTTCGAAAATAGTGTAGAATATGGTAAAAAAAGTCCAGGCATGACCTGATGAAAATTGTCTATCTAATTCATCAAAGCATAATCAAAAATATAGCACTGAAGAAAAAAACAGCAAGCATGGGTGCTCAAAAAGGGGATTGGAAGTTTGGAACAATGTCAAATGTCAGTAAAACTACTACATCCGTACTGTTCAAAGTTCATGCCAATAGCAAAACGGCACAACTGTCAAATATCACTGAAGTTTTCTACCGTAACAATAGGACTGAGTAAAAAGTTGATCCTAAATTTCTAAAGAGAGAACCTACTGCCATGTTTGTGCAAGAAAAATCAAATGCAGTAGCTTGTAGTACTTTCAAGATTACCTTTTCTGCAACATCATTCATGTCATAGGTCACTGGCATGTCATCAGGGGTCATTGGCTGGTCAGTACCATTGGCTGAGGCGATGAGGAGACTGGGACTGTCATTCTTGGAGTGGTGGTGGTGACCCTTCTTGCTCTTCTTCTCATGCTGGGAGGCAACAGAGATGAATATAGTGATCTCTCTATTTCTTTCTCTCTCGTTCTCCCTCCTTCCCTCCCTCCCTCTCTCTCAATCCCTATCTCCCTATGCCCCTCTCAATCTCCCATCCTCTCTATCGTTCTCTTTCCATCCCTCGCTCCCTCTCTCTCACTCCCTCTCTCCCTACCTCTCTCACTCACTCCCTCTCTCTTTCTCTCATTCTCCCTCTCTACCCCCTATCTCTCTCTTTCTCTTACTCTCTCTCACATCCCCTCTCTCTCTCTCTCTTACTGTCTCTCACCTCCCCTCTCTCTCTCACCTCTCCCTCCCTTTCTCCCTCTCTCCCATTCCTTCCCTCCCTCCCTCCATCCCTCTCTCTTTGTCTCTTTCTCAATCCCTCTCTCCCTACCCCCGTCTCTCTCTCTCTCTCTCTCACTCTCTCATTCTACCTCCTCTCTCCCCCCCTCTCTCTCTCTTACCTCCTCTCTCTCTCTTCCACCGATGCAGCTACAAACCACTAATTTACATTGGTGTCATGTGGTGAATCACCATTCAATTGAATAAAAAAGGCTATCCAGAAAGTCACGAATACTCAAGTATAAAAGACATGAAAATAAATAACTCTAAAGAAACCTATCTTTGTGTTTTCTAAAATGCATCGTCAATGA
>JAHLWY010001288.1:0-17372 GCA_020002185.1 Paraescarpia echinospica | reverse complement strand
ACCCCCTCTAGATGAAAACTAACAGACATAAAGCGTCTAGATTGCTGTTAATGTAAAGGTGTACAGTCACACACCCGAAATATTATAATATGATATTCAGTTAATCGATACACAACAAGTAGCAACGTTTTTAATTGTTGTTTATCCCCTCTAGATGAAAACTAACCGTCAGAAAGCGTCTAAGTTGCTGATACTGTTAGGTGTACATTCACGTACGCGAAATATTAAAATAGGAGGATTAATTCATCGATACTCAACCTTTAGAAACGTTTTTAATTGTTGTTTACCCACACAAGATGAAAACTAACCATCAGAAAATGTCTAGATTGTTGGTGATGTATCTTGTACAGTCATACACACGAAATATTATGGTATCACTTTCAATTGATCGGTAGGTAGCATTTCGCAACGTTTTGAACTGTTAATTACCCGCTTTCAAACAAAACTAACCGTTAGAAAACGTCTATATTGCAGTTATTGTAAGCTATTCCTTCATACACACGAAATATTATACTATTTGTTTCAATTGATCGATATTAAATCTTTAGCAACGTTTTTAATCGTTACGTACACCCTCTAGATGAATACTAACCGTCAGACAGCTTCTTGATTGCTGTTACTGTAAGATGTACCGTCGTACACGCGACATATTATAATATGAGTTTCAATTGATCGATATTCAACTTTTAGCAACGTTTTTATTTGTTGTTTACCCCCTCTAGATGAAAACTAACCGTCAGAAAATGTCTAGATTGCTGTTGATGTATCTTGTGCAGTCAGTCACATGAAATATTATGGGATCACTTTAAATTATTAGGTAGTTATCTTTTGACGACGTTTTGAACTGTTAATTACCACCTATATAAGAAAACTAACCGTCAGAAAACGTCTACATTGCTGTTATTGTAAGCTGTTCATTTACGAACGCGAAATATTAGGCTATGACTTTCAATTGATCGATAATCAACTTTTAACCACGTTTCTAATTGTTCATTACCCCCTATCAAGGAAAACTAACCGTCAGAAATCGTCTATTTTGCTGTTACTGAAAGGCTATTCCTTCAAACACGCGAAATATTATACTATTTGTTTCAATTGATTGATATTAAACCTTTAGCAACGTTTTTAATTGTTATTTACCCCCTCTAGATGAAAACTAACCGTCAGAAAGCGTCTACATTGCTGATAATGTAAAAGTGTACAGTCACACACCCGAAATATTATAATATGATATTCAGTTAATCGATACACAACAAGTAGCAACGTTTTTAATTGTTGTTTACCCCCTCTAGATGAAAACTAACCGTCAGAAAGCGTCTAGGTTGCTGTTACTGTTAGGTGTACAGTCACGTACGCGAAATATTAAAATAGGAGGATTAATTCATCGATACTCAACCTTTAGAAACGTTTTTAATTGTTGTTTACCACCACAAGATGAAAACTAACCATCAGAAAATGTCTAGATTGCTGGTGATGTATCTTGTACAGTCATTCACACGAAATATTATGGTATCACTTTCAATTGATCGGTAGGTAGCATTTAGCAACGTTTTGAACTGTTAATTACCCGCTTTCAAACAAAACTAACCGTTAGAAAACGTCTATATTGCAGTTATTGTAAGCTATTCCTTCATACACACGAAATATTATACTACTTGTTTCAATTGATCGATATTAAATCTTTAGCAACGTTTTTAATCGTTATCTACCCCCTCTAGATGAAAACTAACCGTCAGAAAGCGTCTAGATTGCTGTTAATGTAAAGGTGTACAGTCACACACCCGAAATATTATAATATGATATTCAGTTAATCGATACACAACAAGTAGCAACGTTTTTAATTGTTTTTTACCCCCTCTAGATGAAAACTAACCGTCAGAAAGCGTCTAGGTTGCTGTTACTTTTAGGTGTACAGTCACGTACGCGAAATATTAAAATAGGAGGATTATTTCATTGATACTCAACCTTTAGAAACGTTTTTAATTGTTGTTTACCCACACAAGATGAAAACTAACCATCAGAAAATGTCTAGATTGCTGGTGATGTATCTTGTACAGTCATACACACGAAATATTATGGTATCACTTTCAATTGATCGGTAGGTAGCATTTCGCAACGTTTTGAACTGTTAATTACCCGCTTTCAAACAAAACTAACCGTTAGAAAACGTCTATATTGCAGTTATTGTAAGCTATTCCTTCATACACACGAAATATTATACTACTTGTTTCAATTGATCGATATTAAACCTTTAGCAACGTTTTTAATCGTTACGTACACCCTCTAGATGAATACTAACCGTCAGACAGCTTCTTGATTGCTGTTACTGTAAGATGTACCGTCGTACACGCGACATATTATAATATGAGTTTCAATTGATCGATATTCAACTTTTAGCAACGTTTTTATTTGTTGTTTACCCCCTCTAGATGAAAACTAACCGTCAGAAAATGTATAGATTGCTGTTGATGTATCTTGTGCAGTCACTCACATGAAATATTATGGGATCACTTTCAATTATTAGGTATTTATCTTTTGACGACGTTTTGAACTGTTATTTACCACCTATATAAGAAAACTAACCTTCAGAGAACGTCTACATTGCTGTTATTGTCAGCTGTTCATTTACGAACGCGAAATATTAGACTATGACTTTCATTTGATCGATAGTCAACTTTTAACCACGTTTCTAATTGTTCATTACCCCCTATCAAGAAAAACTAACCGTCAGAAATCGTCTATTTTGCTGTTACTGAAAGGCTATTCCTTCAAACACGCGAAATATTATACTATTTGTTTCAATTGATTGATATTAAACCTATAGCAACGTTTTTAATTGTTATTTACCCCCTCTAGATGAAAACTAACCGTCAGAAAGCGTCTAGATTGCTGTTAATGTAAAGGTGTACAGTCACACACCCGAAATATTATAATATGATATTCAGTTAATCGATACACAACAAGTAGCAACGTTTTTAATTGTTGTTTATCCCCTCTAGATGAAAACTAACCGTCAGAAAGCATCTAAGTTGCTGTTACTGTTAGGTGTACAGTCACGTACGCGAAATATTAAAATAGGAGGATTAATTCATCGATACTCAACCTTTAGAAACGTTTTTAATTGTTGTTTACCCACACAAGATGAAAACTAACCATCAGAAAATGTCTAGATTGTTGGTGATGTATCTTGTACAGTCATACACACGAAATATTATGGTATCACTTTCAATTGATCGGTAAGTAGCATTTCGCAACCTTTTGAACTGTTAATTACCCGCTTTCAAACAAAACTAACCGTTAGAAAACGTCTATATTGCAGTTATTGTAAGCTATTCCTTCATACACACGAAATATTATACTACTTGTTTCAATTGATCGATATTAAATCTTTAGCAACGTTTTTAATCGTTATCTACCCCCTCTAGATGAATACTAACCGCCAGAAATCGTCTTGATTGCTGTTACTGTAAGTTGTACCGTCGTACACGCGACATATTATAATATGAGTTTCAATTGATCGATATTCAACTTTTAGCAACGTTTTTATTTGTTGTTTACCCCCTCTAGATGAAAACTAACCGTCAGAAAATGTCTAGATTGCTGTTGATGTATCTTGTGCAGTCAGTCACATGAAATATTATGGGATCACTTTAAATTATTAGGTAGTTATCTTTTGACGACGTTTTGAACTGTTAATTACCACCTATATAAGAAAACTAACCGTCAGAAAACGTCTACATTGCTGTTATTGTAAGCTCTTTATTTACGAACGCGAAATATTAGGCTATGACTTTCAATTGATCGATAGTCAACTTTTAACCTCGTTTCTAATTGTTCATTACCCCCTATCAAGGAAAACTAACCGTCAGAAATCGTCTATTTTGCTGTTACTGAAAGGCTATTCCTTCAAACACGCGAAATATTATACTATTTGTTTCAATTGATTGATATTAAACCTTTAGCAACGTTTTTAATTGTTATTTACCCCCTCTAGATGAAAACTAACCGTCAGAAAGCGTCTACATTGCTGATAATGTAAAGGTGTACAGTCACACACCCGAAATATTATAATATGATATTCAGTTAATCGATACACAACAAGTAGCAACGTTTTTAATTGTTGTTTACCCCCTCTAGATGAAAACTAACCGTCAGAAAGCGTCTAGGTTGCTGTTACTGTTAGGTGTACAGTCACGTACGCGAAATATTAAAATAGGAGGATTAATTCATCGATACTCAACCTTTAGAAACGTTTTTAATTGTTGTTTACCCCCACAAGATGAAAACTAACCATCAGAAAATGTCTAGATTGCTGGTGATGTATCTTGTACAGTCATACACACGAAATATTATGGTATTACTTTCAATTGATCGGTAGGTAGCATTTCGCAACGTTTTGAACTGTTAATTACCCGCTTTCAAACAAAACTAACCGTTAGAAAACGTCTATATTGCAGTTATTGTAAGCTATTCCTTCATACACACGAAATATTATACTACTTGTTTCAATTGATCGATATTAAATCTTTAGCAACGTTTTTAATCGTTATCTACCCCCTCTAGATGAAAACTAACCGTCAGAAAGCGTCTAGATTGTTGTTAATGTAAAGGTGTACAGTCACACACCCGAAATATTATAATATGAGATTCAGTTAATCGATACACAACAAGTAGCAACGTTTTTAATTGTTGTTTACCCCCTCTAGATGAAAACTAACCGTCAGAAAGCGTCTAGGTTGCAGTTACTGTTAGTTGTACAGTCACACACGTGAAATATTAAAATAGGAGGATTAATTCATTGATAATCAACCTTTAGAAACGTTTTTAATTGTTCTTTACCCCCACAAGATGAAAACTAACCATCAGAAAATGTCTAGATTGTTCGTGATGTATCTTGTACAGTCATACACACGAAATATTATGGTATCACTTTCAATTGATCGGTAGGTAGCTTTTCGCAACGTTTTGAACTGTTAATTACCCCCTATCAAACAAAACTAACCGTTAGAAAACGTCTATATTGCGGTTATTGTAAGCTATTCCTTCATATACACGAAATATTATACTACTTGTTTCAATTGATCGATATTAAACCTTTAGCAACGTTTTTAATTGTTATTTACCCCCTCTAGATGAAAACTAACCGTCAGAAAGCGTCTAGATTGCTGTTAATGTAAAGGTGTACAGTCACACACCCGAAATATTATAATATGATATTCAGTTAATCGATACACAACAAGTAGCAACGTTTTTAATTGTTGTTTACCCCCTCTAGATGAAAACTAACCGTCAGAAAGCGTCTAGGTTGCTGTTACTGTTAGGTGTACAGTCACGTACGCGAAATATTAAAATAGGAGGATAAATTCATCGATACTCAACCTTTAGAAACGTTTTTAATTGTTGTTTACCCCCACAAGATGAAAACTAACCATCAGAAAATGTCTAGATTGCTGGTGATGTATCTTGTACAGTCATACACACGAAATATTATGGTATCACTTTCAATTGATCGGTAGGTAGCATTTCGCAACGTTTTGAACTGTTAATTACCCGCTTTCAAACAAAACTAACCGTTAGAAAACGTCTATATTGCAGTTATTGTAAGCTATTCCTTTATACACACGAAATATTATACTACTTGTTTCAATTGATCGATATTAAACCTTTAGCAACGTTTTTAATCGTTACGTACACCCTCTAGATGAATACTAACCGTCAGACAGCTTCTTGATTGCTGTTACTGTAAGATGTACCGTCGTACACGCGACATATTATAATATGAGTTTCAATTGATCGATATTCAACTTTTAGCAACGTTTTTATTTGTTGTTTACCCCCTCTAGATGAAAACTAACCGTCAGAAAATGTCTAGATTGCTGTTGATGTATCTTGTGCAGTCAGTCACATGAAATATTATGGGATCACTTTAAATTATTAGGTAGTTATCTTTTGACGACGTTTTGAACTGTTAATTACCACCTATATAAGAAAACTAACCGTCAGAAAACGTCTACATTGCTGTTATTGTAAGCTGTTCATTTACGAACGCGAAATATTAGGCTATGACTTTCAATTGATCGATAGTCAACTTTTAACCACGTTTCTAATTGTTCATTACCCCCTATCAAGGAAAACTAACCGTCAGAAATCGTCTATTTTGCTGTTACTGAAAGGCTATTCCTTCAAACACGCGAAATATTATACTATTTGTTTCAATTGATTGATATTAAACCTTTAGCAACGTTTTTAATTGTTATTTACCCCCTCTAGATGAAAACTAACCGTCAGAAAGCGTCTAGATTGCTGTTAATGTAAAGGTGTACAGTCACACACCCGAAATATTATAATACGAGATTCAGTTAATCGATACACAACAAGTAGCAACGTTTTTAATTGTTGTTTACCCCCTCTAGATGAAAACTAACCGTCAGAAAGCGTCTAGGTTGCAGTTACTGTTAGGTGTACAGTCACACACGCGAAATATTAAAATAGGAGGATTATTTCATTGATACTCAACCTTTAGAAACGTTTTTAATTGTATTTTAATCGAAATATTATGGTATCACTTTCAATTGATCGGTAGGTAGCATTTCGCAACGTTTTGAACTGTTAATTACCCGCTTTCAAAAAAAACTAACCGTTAGAAAACGTCTATATTGCAGTTATTGTAAGCTATTCCTTCATACACACGAAATATTATACTACTTGTTTCAATTGATCGATATTAAATCTTTAGCAACGTTTTTAATCGTTACGTACACCCTAGATGAATACTCTAACCGTCGACAGCTTCTGATTGCTGTTACTAAGATGTACCGTCGTACACGCGCGACATAATATAATATGAGTTTCAATTGATCGATATTCAACTTTTTAGCAACGTTTTATTTGTTGTTTACCCCCTCTAGATGAAAACTAACCGTCAGAAAATGTCTAGATTGCTGTTGATGTATCTTGTGCAGTCAGTCACATGAAATATTATGGGATCACTTTAAATTATTAGGTAGTTATCTTTTGACGACGTTTTGAACTGTTAATTACCACCTATATAAGAAAACTAACCGTCAGAAAACGTCTACATTGTTGTTATTGTAAGCTGTTCATTTACGAACGCGAAATATTAGGCTATGACTTTCAATTGATCGATAGTCAACTTTTAACCACGTTTCTAATTGTTCATTACCCCCTATCAAGGAAAACTAACCGTCAGAAATCGTCTATTTTGCTGTTACTGAAAGGCTATTCCTTCAACACGCGAAATATTATACTATTTGTTTCAATTGATTGATATTAAACCTTTAGCAACGTTTTTAATTGTTATTTACCCCCTCTAGATGAAAACTAACCGTCAGAAAGCGTCTAGATTGCTGTTAATGTAAAGGTGTACAGTCACACACCCGAAATATTATAATATGATATTCAGTTAATCGATACACAACAAGCAGCAACGTTTTTAATTGTTGTTTACCCCCTCTAGATGAAAACTAACCGTCAGAAAGCGTCTAGGTTGCCGTTACTGCTGGGTGTACAGTCACGCAAGCGAAATATTGTACAGGGAGGATTAATTCATCGATACTCAACCTTAGGAACAATTTTAAATTGTTGTTTACCCTCACAAGATGAAAACTAACCATCAGAAAATGTCTAGATTGTTGCGATGTATCTTGTACAGTCATACACATCGAAATATTATGGTGGTATTACTTTCAATTGATCGGTAGGTAGCATTTCGCAACGTTTTGAACTGTTAATTACCCCCTATCAAACAAAACTAACCGTTAGAAAACATCTATATTGCAGTTATTGTAAGCTATTCCTTCATACACACGAAATATTATACTACTTGTTTCAATTGATCGATATTAAATCTTTAGCAACGTTTTTAATCGTTATCTACCCCCTCTAGATGAAAACTAACCGTCAGAAAGCGTCTAGATTGTTGTTAATGTAAAGGTGTACAGTCACACACCCGAAATATTATAATATGAGATTCAGTTAATCGATACACAACAAGTAGCAACGTTTTTAATTGTTGTTTACCCCCTCTAGATGAAAACTAACCGTCAGAAAGCGTCTAGGTTGCAGTTACTGTTAGGTGTACAGTCACACACGTGAAATATTAAAATATGAGGATTAATTCATTTATAATCAACCTTTAGAAACGTTTTAATTGTTGTTTACCCCCACAAGATGAAAACTAACCGTCAGAAAATGTCTAGATTGCTGTTAATGTATCTTGTACAGTCATACACACGAAATATTATGGTATCACTTTCAATTGATTGGTAGGTAGCATTTCGCAACGTTTTGAACTGTTAATTACCCCCTATCAAAACAAAACTAACCGTTAGAAAACATCTATATTGCAGTTATTGTAAGCTATTCCTTCATACACACGAAATATTATACTACTTGTTTCAATTGATCGATTTAAACATTTAGCAACGTTTTTAATTGTTATTTACCCCCTCTAGATGAAAACTAACCGTCAGAAAGCGTCTAGATTGCTGTTAATGTAAAGGTGTACAGTCACACACCCGAAATATTATAATATGATATTCAGTTAAACTATTATATATTATAATATGATATTCAGTTAAACGATACACAACAAGTAGCAACGTTTTTAATTGTTGTTTATCCCCTCTAGATGAAAACTAACCGTCAGAAAGCGTCTAGGTTGCTGTTAATGTTAGGTGTACAGTCACGTACGCGAAATATTAAAATAGGAGGATTAATTCATCGATACTCAACCTTTAGAAACGTTTTTAATTGTTCTTTACCCCCACAAGATGAAAACTAACCATCAGAAAATGTCTAGATTGTTGGTGATGTATCTTGTACAGTCATTCACACGAAATATTATGGTATCACTTTCAATTGATCGGTAGGTAGCATTTCGCAACGTTTTGAACTGTTAATTACCCGCTTTCAAACAAAACTAACCGTTAGAAAACGTCTATATTGCAGTTATTGTAAGCTATTCCTTCATACACACGAAATATTATACTACTTGTTTCAATTGATCGATATTAAACCTTTAGCAACGTTTTTAATCGTTACGTACACCCTCTAGATGAATACTAACCGTCAGACAGCTTCTTGATTGCTGTTACTGTAAGATGTACCGTCGTACACGCGACATATTATAATATGAGTTTCAATTGATCGATATTCAACTTTTAGCAACGTTTTTATTTGTTGTTTACCCCCTCTAGATGAAAACTAACCGTCAGAAAATGTCTAGATTGCTGTTGATGTATCTTGTGCAGTCAGTCACATGAAATATTATGGGATCACTTTAAATTATTAGGTAGTTATCTTTTGACGACGTTTTGAACTGTTAATTACCACCTATATAAGAAAACTAACCGTCAGAAAACGTCTACATTTCTGTTATTGTAAGCTGTTCATTTACGAACGCGAAATATTAGACTATGACTTTCAATTGATCGATAGTCAACTTTTAACCACGTTTCTAATTGTTCATTACCCCCTATCAAGGAAAACTAACCGTCAGAAATCGTCTATTTTGCTGTTACTGAAAGGCTATTCCTTCAAACACGCGAAATATTATACTATTTGTTTCAATTGATTGATATTAAACCTATAGCAACGTTTTTAATTGTTATTTACCCCCTCTAGATGAAAACTAACCGTCAGAAAGCGTCTAGATTGCTGTTAATGTAAAGGTGTACAGTCACACACCCGAAATATTATAATATGATATTCAGTTAATCGATACACAACAAGTAGCAACGTTTTTAATTGTTGTTTACCCCCTCTAGATGAAAACTAACCGTCAGAAAGCGTCTAGGTTGCAGTTACTGTTAGGTGTACAGTCACACACGCGAAATATTAAAATAGGAGGATTATTTCATTGATACTCAACCTTTAGAAAAAAATTTAATTGTTGTTTACCCCAACACGATGAAAACTAACCATCAGAAAATGTCTAGATTGCTGGTGATGTATCTTGTACAGTCATACACACGAAATATTATGGTATCACTTTCAATTGATTGGTAGGTAGCATTTCGCAACGTTTTGAACTGTTAATTACCCGCTTTCAAACAAAACTAACCGTTAGAAAACGTCTATATTGCAGTTATTGTAAGCTATTCCTTCATACACACGAAATATTATACTACTTGTTTCAATTGATCGATATTAAATCTTTAGCAACGTTTTTAATCGTTATCTACCCCCTCTAGATGAATACTAACCGCCAGAAATCGTCTTGATTGCTGTTACTGTAAGGTGTACCGTTGTACACGCGAAATATTATAGTATGAGTTTCAATTGATCGATATTCAACTTTTAGCAACGTTTTTATTTGTTGTTTACCCCCTCTAGATGAAAACTAACCGTCAGAAAATGTATAGATTGCTGTTGATGTATCTTGTGCAGTCACTCACATGAAATATTATGGGATCACTTTCAATTATTAGGTATTTATCTTTTGACGACGTTTTGAACTGTTAATTACCACCTATATAAGAAAACTAACCGTCAGAAAACGTCTACATTGCTGTTATTGTAAGCTGTTCATTTACGAACGCGAAATATTAGACTATGACTTTCAATTGATCGATAGTCAACTTTTAACCACGTTTCTAATTGTTCATTACCCCCTATCAAGGAAAACTAACCGTCAGAAATCGTCTATTTTGCTGTTACTGAAAGGCTATTCCTTCAAACACGCGAAATATGATACTATTTGTTTCAATTCATTGATATTAAACCTTTAGCAATGTTTTTAATTGTTATTTACCACCTCTAGATGAAAACTAACCGTCAGAAAGCGTCTAGATTGCTGTTAATGTAAAGGTGTACAGTCACACACCCGAAATATTATAATATGAGATTCAGTTGATCGATACACAACAAGTAGCAACGTTTTTAATTGTTGTTTACCCCCTCTAGATGAAAACTAACCGTCAGAAAGCGTCTAGGTTGCAGTTACTGTTAGGTGTACAGTCACACACGTGAAATATTAAAATATGAGGATTAATTCATTTATAATCAACCTTTAGAAACGTTTTAATTGTTGTTTACCCCCACAAGATGAAAACTAACCGTCAGAAAATGTCTAGATTGCTGTTAATGTATCTTGTACAGTCATACACACGAAATATTATGGTATCACTTTCAATTGATTGGTAGGTAGCATTTCGCAACGTTTTGAACTGTTAATTACCCCCTATCAAAACAAAACTAACCGTTAGAAAACATCTATATTGCAGTTATTGTAAGCTATTCCTTCATACACACGAAATATTATACTACTTGTTTCAATTGATCGATTTAAACATTTAGCAACGTTTTTAATTGTTATTTACCCCCTCTAGATGAAAACTAACCGTCAGAAAGCGTCTAGATTGCTGTTAATGTAAAGGTGTACAGTCACACACCCGAAATATTATAATATGATATTCAGTTAAACTATTATATATTATAATATGATATTCAGTTAAACGATACACAACAAGTAGCAACGTTTTTAATTGTTGTTTATCCCCTCTAGATGAAAACTAACCGTCAGAAAGCGTCTAGGTCGCTGTTAATGTTAGGTGTACAGTCACGTACGCGAAATATTAAAATAGGAGGATTAATTCATCGATACTAAACCTTTAGAAACGTTTTTAATTGTTCTTTACCCCCACAAGATGAAAACTAACCATCAGAAAATGTCTAGATTGTTGGTGATGTATCTTGTACAGTCATTCACACGAAATATTATGGTATCACTTTCAATTGATCGGTAGGTAGCATTTCGCAACGTTTTGAATTGTTAATTACCCGCTTTCAAACAAAACTAACCGTTAGAAAACGTCTATATTGCAGTTATTGTAAGCTATTCCTTCATACACACGAAATATTATACTACTTGTTTCAATTGATCGATATTAAACCTTTAGCAACGTTTTTAATCGTTACGTACACCCTCTAGATGAATACTAACCGTCAGACAGCTTCTTGATTGCTGTTACTGTAAGATGTACCGTCGTACACGCGACATATTATAATATGAGTTTCAATTGATCGATATTCAACTTTTAGCAACGTTTTTATTTGTTGTTTACCCCCTCTAGATGAAAACTAACCGTCAGAAAATGTCTAGATTGCTGTTGATGTATCTTGTGCAGTCAGTCACATGAAATATTATGGGATCACTTTAAATTATTAGGTAGTTATCTTTTGACGACGTTTTGAACTGTTAATTACCACCTATATAAGAAAACTAACCGTCAGAAAACGTCTACATTGCTGTTATTGTAAGCTGTTCATTTACGAACGCGAAATATTAGACTATGACTTTCAATTGATCGATAGTCAACTTTTAACCACGTTTCTAATTGTTCATTACCCCCTATCAAGGAAAACTAACCGTCAGAAATCATCTATTTTGCTGTTACTGAAAGGCTATTCCTTCAAACACGCGAAATATTATACTATTTGTTTCAATTGATTGATATTAAACCTATAGCAACGTTTTTAATTGTTATTTACCCCCTCTAGATGAAAACTAACCGTCAGAAAGCGTCTAGATTGCTGTTAATGTAAAGGTGTACAGTCACACACCCGAAATATTATAATATGATATTCAGTTAATCGATACACAACAAGTAGCAACGTTTTTAATTGTTGTTTACCCCCTCTAGATGAAAACTAACCGTCAGAAAGCGTCTAGGTTGCAGTCACTGTTAGGTGTACAGTCACACACGCGAAATATTAAAATGGGAGGATTATTTCATTGATACTCAACCTTTAGAAACGTTTTTAATTGTATTTTAATCGAAATATTATGGTATCACTTTCAATTGATCGGTAGGTAGCATTTCGCAACGTTTTGAACTGTTAATTACCCGCTTTCAAACAAAACTAACCGTTAGAAAACGTCTATATTGCAGTTATTGTAAGCTATTCCTTCAAACACGCGAAATATTATACTATTTGTTTCAATTGATTGATATTAAACCTTTATCAACGTTTTTAATTGTTATTTACCCCCTCTAGATGAAAACTAACCGTCAGAAAGCGTCTAGATTGCTGTTATTGTAAAGGTGTACAGTCACACACCCGAAATATTATAATATGATATTCAGTTAATCGATACACAACAAGTAGCAACGTTTTTAATTGTTGTTTACCCCCTCAAGATGAAAACTAACCGTCAGAAAGCGTCTAGGTTGCTGTTACTGTTAGGTGTACAGTCACGTACGCGAAATATTAAAATAGGAGGATTAATTCATCGATACTCAACCTTTAGAAACGTTTTTAATTGTTGTTTACCCCCACAAGATGAAAACTAACCATCACAAAATGTATAGATTGCTGGTGATGTATCTTGTACAGTCATACACACGAAATATTATGGTATCACTTTCAATTGATCGGTAGGTAGCTTTTCGCAACGTTTTGAACTGTTAATTACCCCCTATCAAACAAAACTAACCGTTAGAAAACGTCTATATTGCAGTTATTGTAAGCTATTCTTTCATATACACGAAATATTATACTACTTGTTTCAATTGATCGATATTAAACCTTTAGCAACGTTTTTAATTGTTATTTACCCCCTCTAGATGAAAACTAACCGTCAGAAAGCGTCTAGATTGCTGTTAATGTAAAGGTGTACAGTCACACACCCGAAATATTATAATATGATATTCAGTTAATCGATACACAACAAGTAGCAACGTTTTTAATTGTTGTTTACCCCCTCTAGATGAAAACTAACCGTCAGAAAGCGTCTAGGTTGCTGTTACTGTTAGGTGTACAGTCACGTACGCGAAATATTAAAAT
Organism: Paraescarpia echinospica; assembly: GCA_020002185.1. Classification (NCBI taxonomy): domain Eukaryota; kingdom Metazoa; phylum Annelida; class Polychaeta; order Sabellida; family Siboglinidae; genus Paraescarpia; species Paraescarpia echinospica. Next base: position 3,563 of record JAHLWY010001288.1, on the reverse strand, counting down.
AGGAGGATAAATTCATCGATACTCAACCTTTAGAAACGTTTTTAATTGTTGTTTACCCCCACAAGATGAAAACTAACCATCAGAAAATGTCTAGATTGCTGGTGATGTATCTTGTACAGTCATACACACGAAATATTATGGTATCACTTTCAATTGATCGGTAGGTAGCATTTCGCAACGTTTTGAACTGTTAATTACCCGCTTTCAAACAAAACTAACCGTTAGAAAACGTCTATATTGCAGTTATTGTAAGCTATTCCTTCATACACACGAAATATTATACTACTTGTTTCAATTGATCGATATTAAATCTTTAGCAACGTTTTTAATCGTTACGTACACCCTCTAGATGAATACTAACCGTCAGACAGCTTCTTGATTGCTGTTACTGTAAGATGTACCGTCGTACACGCGACATATTATAATATGAGTTTCAATTGATCGATATTCAACTTTTAGCAACGTTTTTATTTGTTGTTTACCCCCTCTAGATGAAAACTAACCGTCTGAAAGCGTCTAGATTGCTGTTAATGTAAAGGTGTACAGTCACACACCCGAAATATTATAATATGATATTCAGTTAATCGATACACAACAAGTAGCAACGTTTTTAATTGTTGTTTACCCCCTCAAGATGAAAACTAACCGTCAGAAAGCGTCTAGGTTGCTGTTACTGTTAGGTGTACAGTCACGTACGCGAAATATTAAAATAGGAGGATTAATTCATCGATACTCAACCTTTAGAAACGTTTTTAATTGTTGTTTACCCCCACAAGATGAAAACTAACCATCAGAAAATGTCTAGATTGCTGGTGATGTATCTTGTACAGTCATACACACGAAATATTATGGTATCACTTTCAATTGATCGGTAGATAGCTTTTCGCAACGTTTTGAACTGTTAATTATCCCCTATCAAACAAAACTAACCGTTAGAAAACGTCTATATTGCAGTTATTGTAAGCTATTCCTTCATATACACGAAATATTATACTACTTGTTTCAATTGATCGATATTAAACCTTTAGCAACGTTTTTAATTGTTATTTACCCCCTCTAGATGAAAACTAACCGTCAGAAAGCGTCTAGATTGCTGTTAATGTAAAGGTGTACAGTCACACACCCGAAATATTATAATATGATATTCAGTTAATCGATACACAACAAGTAGCAACGTTTTTAATTGTTGTTTACCCCCTCTAGATGAAAACTAACCGTCAGAAAGCGTCTAGGTTGCTGTTACTGTTAGGTGTACAGTCACGTACGCGAAATATTAAAATAGGAGGATAAATTCATCGATACTCAACCTTTAGAAACGTTTTTAATTGTTGTTTACCCCCACAAGATGAAAACTAACCATCAGAAAATGTCTAGATTGCTGGTGATGTATCTTGTACAGTCATACACACGAAATATTATGGTATCACTTTCAATTGATCGGTAGGTAGCATTTCGCAACGTTTTGAACTGTTAATTACCCGCTTTCAAACAAAACTAACCGTTAGAAAACGTCTATATTGCAGTTATTGTAAGCTATTCCTTCATACACACGAAATATTATACTACTTGTTTCAATTGATCGATATTAAATCTTTAGCAACGTTTTTAATCGTTATCTACCCCCTCTAGATGAATACTAACCGCCAGAAATCGTCTTGATTGCTGTTACTGTAAGGTGTACCGTCGTACACGCGAAATATTATAATATGAGTTTCAATTGATCGATATTCAACTTTTAGCAACGTTTTTATTTGTTGTTTACCCCCTCTAGATGAAAACTAACCGTCAGAAAATGTATAGATTGCTGTTGATGTATCTTGTGCAGTCACTCACATGAAATATTATGGGATCACTTTCAATTATTAGGTATTTATCTTTTGACGACGTTTTGAACTGTTAATTACCACCTATATAAGAAAACTAACCGTAAGCTGTTCATTTACGAACGGTAAATATTAGACTATGACTTTCAATTGATCGATAGTCAACTTTTAACCACGTTTCTAATTGTTCATTACCCCCTATCAAGGAAAACTAACCGTCAGAAATCGTCTATTTTGCTGTTACTGAAAGGCTATTCCTTCAAACACGCGAAATATGATACTATTTGTTTCAATTGATTGATATTAAACCTTTAGCAATGTTTTTAATTGTTATTTACCACCTCTAGATGAAAACTAACCGTCAGAAAGTGTCTAGATTGCTGTTAATGTAAAGGTGTACAGTCACACACCCGAAATATTATAATATGAGATTCAGTTAATCGATACACAACAAGTAGCAACGTTTTTAATTGTTGTTTACCCCCTCTAGATGAAAACTAACCGTCAGAAAGCGTCTAGGTTGCAGTTACTGTTAGGTGTACAGTCACACACGTGAAATATTAAAATATGAGGATTAATTCATTTATAATCAACCTTTAGAAACGTTTTAATTGTTGTTTACCCCCACAAGATGAAAACTAACCGTCAGAAAATGTCTAGATTGCTGTTAATGTATCTTGTACAGTCATATACACGAAATATTATGGTATCACTTTCAATTGATTGGTAGGTAGCATTTCGCAACGTTTTGAACTGTTAATTACCCCCTATCAAAACAAAACTAACCGTTAGAAAACATCTATATTGCAGTTATTGTAAGCTATTCCTTCATACACACGAAATATTATACTACTTGTTTCAATTGATCGATTTAAACATTTAGCAACGTTTTTAATTGTTATTTACCCCCTCTAGATGAAAACTAACCGTCAGAAAGCGTCTAGATTGCTGTTAATGTAAAGGTGTACAGTCACACACCCGAAATATTATAATATGATATTCAGTTAAACTATTATATATTATAATATGATATTCAGTTAAACGATACACAACAAGTAGCAACGTTTTTAATTGTTGTTTATCCCCTCTAGATGAAAACTAACCGTCAGAAAGCGTCTAGGTTGCTGTTAATGTTAGGTGTACAGTCACGTACGCGAAATATTAAAATAGGAGGATTAATTCATCGATACTCAACCTTTAGAAACGTTTTTAATTGTTCTTTACCCTCACAAGATGAAAACTAACCATCAGAAAATGTCTAGATTGTTGGTGATGTATCTTGTACAGTCATTCACACGAAATATTATGGTATCACTTTCAATTGATCGGTAGGTAGCATTTCGCAACGTTTTGAACTGTTAATTACCCGCTTTCAAACAAAACTAACCGTTAGAAAACGTCTATATTGCAGTTATTGTAAGCTATTCCTTCATACACACGAAATATTATACTACTTGTTTCAATTGATCGATATTAAACCTTTAGCAACGTTTTTAATCGTTACGTACACCCTCTAGATGAATACTAACCGTCAGACAGCTGCTTGATTGCTGTTACTGTAAGATGTACCGTCGTACACGCGACATATTATAATATGAGTTTCAATTGATCGATATTCAACTTTTAGCAACGTTTTTATTTGTTGTTTACCCCCTCTAGATGAAAACTAACCGTCAGAAAATGTATAGATTGCTGTTGATGTATCTTGTGCAGTCACTCACATGAAATATTATGGGATCA
>JAHLWY010001287.1:0-23306 GCA_020002185.1 Paraescarpia echinospica | reverse complement strand
CAGGAAGAAGACAATGTGGCGGCAATATACATATATACAATGGCAACTGTTTCAACTAAACTCTTCATCTGCCTTGTGTCCAATCTACAGGAAGAAGACAATGTGGCGGCAATATACATATATACAATGGCAACTGTTACAGCTAAACTCTTCTTTTGCCGTGTGTCCAATCTACACGAAGAATACAATGTGGCGGCAATATACATATATACAATGGCAACTGTTACAACTAAACTCTTCTTCTGCCGTGTGTTCAATCTACAAGAAGAAGGCAATGAGGCGGCAAAATACATATATACAATGGCAACTGTTACAGCTAAACTCTTCTTCTGCCGTGTGTTCAATCTACACGAAGAAGACAATGTGGCGGCAATATACATATATACAATGGCAACTGTTACAACTAAACTCTTCTTCTGCCGTGTGTTCAATCTACAGGAAGAAGACAATGTGGCGGCAATATACATATATACAATGGCAACTGTTACAGCTAAACTCTTCTTCTGCCGTGTGTTCTATCTACAGGAAGAAGACAATGTGGCGGCAATATACCTATATACAATGGCAACTGTTACAACTAAACTCTTCTTCTGCCGTGTGTTCAATCTACACGAAGAAGACAATGTGGCGGCAATATACATATATACAATGGCAACTGTTACAACTAAACTCTTCTTCTGCCGTGTGTCCAATCTACAGGAAGAAGACAATGTGGCGGCAATATACATATATACAATGGCAACTGTTACAGCTAAACTCTTCTTCTGCCGTGTGTTCAATCTACATGAAGAAGGCAATGTGGCGGCAATATACATATATACAATGGCAACTGTTACAACTAAACTCTTCTTCTGCTGTGTGTTCAATCTACAGGAAGAAGACAATGTGGCGGCAATATACATGTATACAATGGCAACTGTTACAGCTAAACTCTTCTTCTGCCGTGTGTCCAATCTACAGGAAGAATACAATGTGGCGGCAATATACATATATACAATGGCAACTGTTACAACTAAACTTTTCTTCTGCCGTGTGTTCTATCTACAGGAAGAAGACAATGTGGCGGCAATATACATATATACAATGGCAACTGTTACAACTAAACTCTTCTTCTGCCGTGTGTCCAATCTACAGGAAGAAGACAATGTGGCGGCAATATACATATATACAATGGCAACTGTTACAACTAAACTCTTCTTCTGCCGTGTGTTCAATCTACAGGAAGAAGACAATGTGGCGGCAATATACATATATACAATGGCAACTGTTACAACTAAACTCTTCTTCTGCCGTGTGTTCTATCTACACGAAGAAGACAATGTGGCGGCAATATACATATATACAATGGCAACTGTTACAACTAAACTCTTCTTCTGCCGTGTGTTCAATCTACAAGAAGAAGGTAATGTGGCGGCAATATACATATATACAATGGCAACTGTTACAGCTAAACTCTTCTTCTGCCGTGTGTTCAATTTACATGAAGAAGACAATGTGGCGGCAATATACATATATACAATGGCAACTGTTACAGCTAAACTATTCTTCTGCCGTGTGTTCAATCTACATGAAGAAGACAATGTGGCGACAATATACATATATACAATGGCAACTGTTACAGCTAAACTCTTATTCTGCCGTGTGTTCAATCTACACGAAGAAGACAATGTGGCGGCAATATACATATATACAATGGCAACTGTTACAGCTAAACTCTTCTTCTGCCGTGTGTTCAATCTACATGAAGAAGACAATGTGGCGGCAATATACATATATACAATGGCAACTGTTACAGCTAAACTCTTATTCTGCCGTGTGTTCAATCTACACGAAGAATACAATGTGGCGGCAATGTACATATATACAATGGCAACTGTTACAGCTAAACTCTTCTTCTGCCGTGTGTTCAATCTACATGAAGAAGACAATGTGGCGGCAATATACATATATACAATGGCAACTGTTACAGGTAAACTCTTCTTCTGCCGTGTGTTCTATCTACAGGAAGAAGACAATGTGGCGACAATATACCTATATACAATGGCAACTGTTACAACTAAACTCTTCTTCTGCCGTGTGTTCAATCTACACGAAGAAGACAATGTGGCGGCAATATACATATATACAATGGCAACTGTTACAACTAAACTCTTCTTCTGCCGTGTGTCCAATCTACACGAAGAAGACAATGTGGCGGCAATATACATTTATACAATGGCAACTTTTACAGCTAAATGCTATCTGCCGTGTTCTATCTGGGAAGAAGACAATGTGGCGGCAATATACATATATGCAATGGCAACTGTTACAGCCTAAACTCTTCTTCTGCGTGTGTTCACCGATCTGGGAAGAAGACAATGTGGCGGCAATATACATATATACAATGGCAACTGTTTCAACTAAACTCTTCTTCTGCCTTGTGTCCAATCTTCAGGAAGAAGACAATGTGGCGGCAATATACATATATACAATGGCAACTGTTACAGCTAAACTCTTGTTTTGCCGTGTGTCCAATCTACACGAAGAATACAATGTGGCGGCAATATACATATATACAATGGCAACTGTTACAACTAAACTCTTCTTCTGCCGTGTGTTCAATCTACAAGAAGAAGGCAATGAGGCGGCAAAATACATATATACAATGGCAACTGTTACAGCTAAACTCTTCTTCTGCCGTGTGTTCAATCTACACGAAGAAGACAATGTGGCGGCAATATACATATATACAATGGCAACTGTTACAACTAAACTCTTCTTCTGCCGTGTGTTCAATCTACAGGAAGAAGACAATGTGGCGGCAATATACATATATACAATGGCAACTGTTACAGCTAAACTCTTCTTCTGCCGTGTGTTCTATCTACAGGAAGAAGACAATGTGGCGGCAATATACCTATATACAATGGCAACTGTTACAACTAAACTCTTCTTCTGCCGTGTGTTCAATCTACACGAAGAAGACAATGTGGCGGCAATATACATGTATACAATGGCAACTGTTACAGCTAAACTCTTCTTCTGCCGTGTGTCCAATCTACAGGAAGAATACAATGTGGCGGCAATATACATATATACAATGGCAACTGTTACAACTAAACTTTTCTTCTGCCGTGTGTTCTATCTACAGGAAGAAGACAATGTAACGGCAATATACATATGCTCACAATGTAGCTGTTACAGCTAAACTCTTCTTCTGCCATTAGTGTCCAATCTGGGGAAGAGAACAATGTGGCGGCAATATACATATATACAATGGCAACTGTTACAGCTAAGCTCTTCTTCTGCCGTGTGTTCAATCTACACGAAGAAGACAATGTGGCGGCAATATACATATATACAATGGCAACTGTTACAACTAAACTCTTCTTCTGCCGTGTGTTCTATCTACATGAAGAAGACAATGTGGCGGCAATATACATATATACAATGGCAACTGTTACAGCTAAACTCTTCTTCTGCCGTGTGTTCTATCTACAGGAAGAAGACAATGTGGCGGCAATATACTATATACAATGGCGGCTATTGCAACTAAACTCTTCTTCTGCCGTGTGTTCAATCTACGCAGAAGAGACAATGTGGCTTGACAATATACATATATGCTCACCAATGGCAGCTATTTTAACTAAACTCTTCTTCTGCCGTGTCCAATCTACACAGAAAGAAGACAATGTGGCAGCAATATACATATATGCAATGGCAGCTGTTACAGCTAAACTCTTCTTCTGCCATTGTGTTCTATCTGCAGGAAGACAATGTGTGGCAATATACATATATACAATGGCAACTGTTACAACTAAACTCTTCTTCTGCCGTGTGTTCAATCTACAGGAAGAAGACAATGTGGCGGCAATATACATATATACAATGGCAACTGTTACAACTATACTCTTCTTCTGCCGTGTGTCCAATCTACAGGAAGAAGACAATGTGGCGGCAATATACATATATACAATGGCAACTGTTTCAACTAAACTCTTCTTCTGCCTTGTGTCCAATCTACAGGAAGAAGACAATGTGGCGGCAATATACATATATACAATGGCAACTGTTACAGCTAAACTCTTCTTTTGCCGTGTGTCCATTCTACACGAAGAATACAATGTGGCGACAATATACATATATACAATGGCAACTGTTACAACTAAACTCTTCTTCTGCCGTGTGTTCAATCTACAAGAAGAAGGCAATGTGGCGGCAATATACATATATACAATGGCAACTGTTACAGCTAAACTCTTCTTCTGCCGTGTGTTCAATCTACACGAAGAAGACAATGTGGCGGCAATATACATATATACAATGGCAACTGTTACAACTAAACTCTTCTTCTGCCGTGTGTTCAATCTACAGGAAGAAGACAATGTGGCGGCAATATACATATATACAATGGCAACTGTTACAGCTAAACTCTTCTTCTGCCGTGTGTTCTATCTACAGGAAGAAGACAATGTTGCGGCAATATACCTATATACAATGGCAACTGTTACAACTAAACTCTTCTTCTGCCGTGTGTTCAATCTACACGAAGAAGACAATGTGGCGGCAATATACATATATACAATGGCAACTGTTACAACTAAACTCTTCTTCTGCCGTGTGTCCAATCTACACGAAGAAGACAATGTGGCGGCAATATACATTTATACAAAGGCAACTTTTACAGCTAAACTCTTCTTCTGCCGTGTGTCCAATCTACACGAAGAAGACAATGTGGCGGCCATATACATATATACAATGGCAACTGTTACAGCTAAACTCTTCTTCTGCCGTGTGTTCTATCTACAGGAAGAAGACAATGTGGCGGCAATATACATATATACAATGGCAACTGTTACAACTAAACTCTTCTTCTGCCGTGTGTTCAATCTACAGGAAGAAGACAATGTGGCGGCAATATACATATATACAATGGCAACTGTTACAACTAAACTCTTCTTCTGCCGTGTGTCCAATCTACAGGAAAAAGACAATGTGGCGGCAATATACATATATACAATGGCAACTGTTTCAACTAAACTCTTCTTCTGCCTTGTGTCCAATCTACAGGAAGAAGACAATGTGGCGGCAATATACATATATACAATGGCAAGTGTTACAGCTAAACTCTTCTTTTGCCGTGTGTCCAATCTACACGAAGGATACAATGTGGCGGCAATATACATATATACAATGGCAACTGTTACAACTAAACTCTTCTTCTGCCGTGTGTTCAATCTACAAGAAGAAGGCAATGTGGCGGCAATATACATATATACAATGGCAACTGTTACAGCTAAACTCTTCTTCTGCCGTGTGTTCAATCTACACGAAGAAGACAATGTGGCGGCAATATACATATATACGATGGCAACTGTTACAACTAAACTCTTCTTCTGCCGTGTGTTCAATCTACAGGAAGAAGGCAATGTGGCGGCAATATACATATATACAATGGCAACTGTTACAGCTAAACTCTTCTTCTGCCGTGTGTTCAATCTACAGGAAGAAGACAATGTGGCGGCAATATACATATATACAATGGCAACTGTTACAGCTAAACTCTTCTTCTGCCGTGTGTCCAATCTACAGGAAGAAGACAATGTGGCGGCAATATAAATATATACAATGGCAACTGTTACAACTAAACTCTTCTTCTGCCGTGTGTCCAATCTACACGAAGAAGACAATGTGGCGGCAATATACATTTATACAATGGCAACTTTTACAGCTAAACTCTTCTTCTGCCGTGTGTTCTATCTACAGGAAGAAGACAATGTGGCGGCAATATACATATATACAATGGCAACTGTTACAACTAAACTCTTCTTCTGCCGTGTGTTCAATCTACAGGAAGAAGACAATGTGGCGGCAATATACATATATACAATGGCAACTGTTACAACGAAACTCTTCTTCTGCCGTGTGTCCAATCTACAGGAAGAAGACAATGTGGCGGCAATATACATATATACAATGGCAACTGTTTCAACTAAACTCTTCATCTGCCTTGTGTCCAATCTACAGGAAGAAGACAATGTGGCGGCAATATACATATATACAATGGCAACTGTTACAGCTAAACTCTTCTTTTGCCGTGTGTCCAATCTACACGAAGAAGACAATGTGGCGGCAATATACATATATACAATGGCAACTGTTACAACTAAACTCTTCTTCTGCCGTGTGTTCAATCTACAAGAAGAAGGTAATGTGGCGGCAATATACATATATACAATGGCAACTGTTACAGCTAAACTCTTCTTCTGCCGTGTGTTCAATCTACACGAAGAAGACAATGTGGCGGCAATATACATATATACAATGGCAACTGATACAACTAAACTCTTCTTCTGCCGTGTGTTCAATCTACAGGAAGAAGACAATGTGGCGGCAATATACATATATACAATGGCAACTGTTACAGCTAAACTCTTCTTCTGCCGTGTGTTCAATCTACAGGAAGAAGACAATGTGGCGGCAATATACATATATACAATGGCAACTGTTACAGCTAAACTCTTCTTCTGCCGTGTTTTCAATCTACAGGAAGAATACAATGTGGCGGCAATATACATATATACAATGGCAACTGTTACAACTAAACTCTTCTTCTGCAGTGTGTTCTATCTACAGGAAGAAGACAATGTGGCGGCAATATACATATATACAATGGCAACTGTTACAACTAAACTCTTCTTCTGCCGTGTGTTCAATCTTCAGGAAGAAGACAATGTGGCGGCAATATACATATATACAGTGGCAACTGTTACAACTAAACTCTTCTTCTGCCGTGTGTCCAATCTACAGGAAGAATACAATGTGGCGGCAATATACATATATACAATGGCAACTGTTACAGCTAAACTCTTCTTCTGCCGTGTGTTCAATCTACATGAAGAAGACAATGTGGCGGCAATATACATATATACAATGGCAACTGTTACAACTAAACTCTTCTTCTGCCGTGTGTTCAATCTACAGGAAGAAGACAATGTGGCGGTAACATACATATATACAATGGCAACTGTTACAGCTAAACTTTTCTTTTGCCGTGTGTCCAATCTACAGGAAGAATACAATGTGGCGGCAATATACATGTATACAATGGCAACTGTTACAACTAAACTCTTCTTCTGCCGTGTGTTCTATCTACAGGAAGAAGACAATGTGGCGGCAATATACATATATACAATGGCAACTGTTACAACTAAACTCTTCTTCTGCCGTGTGTTCAATATACAGGAAGAAGACAATGTGGCGGATATATACATGTATACAATGGCAACTGTTACAACTAAACTCTTCTTCTGCCGTGTGTCCAATCTACAGGAAGAATACAATGTGGCGGCAATATACATATATACAATGGCAACTGTTACAGCTAAACTCTTCTTCTGCCGTGTGTTCAATTTACATGAAGAAGTCAATGTGGCGGCAATATACATATATACAATGACAACTGTTACAGCTAAACTCTTCTTCTGCCGTGTGTTCAATCTACATGAAGAAGACAATGTGGCGGCAATATACATATATACAATGGCAACTGTTACAGCTAAACTCTTCTTCTGCCGTGTGTTCTATCTACAGGAAGAAGACAATGTGGCGGCAATATACCTATATACAATGGCAACTGTTACAACTAAACTCTTCTTCTGCCGTGTGTTCAATCTACACGAAGAATACAATGTGGCGGCAATATACATATATACAATGGCAACTGTTACAACTAAACTCTTCTTCTGCCGTGTGTCCAATCTACACGAAGATGACAATGTGGCGGCAATATACATATATACAATGGCAACTGTTACAGCTAAACTCTTCTTCTGCCGTGTGTTCAATCTACATGAAGAAGGCAATGTGGCGGCAATATACATATATACAATGGCAACTGTTACAACTAAACTCTTCTTCTGCTGTGTGTTCAATCTACAGGAAGAAGACAATGTGGCGGCAATATACGTATATACAATGGCAACTGTTACAGCTAAACTCTTCTTCTGCCGTGTGTTCTATCTACAGGAAGAAGACAATGTGGCGGCAATATACATATATACAATGGCAACTGTTACAACTAAACTCTTCTTCTGCTGTGTGTTCAATCTACAGGAAGAAGACAATGTGGCGGCAATATACATATATACAATGGCAACTGTTACAGCTAAACTCTTCTTCTGCCGTGTGTTCTATCTACAGGAAGAAGACAATGTGGCGGCAATATACATATATACAATGGCAACTGTTACAACTAAACTCTTCTTCTGCCGTGTGTTCAATCTACAGGAAGAAGACAATGTGGCGGCAATATACATATATACAATGGCAACTGTTACAACTAAACTCTTCTTCTGCCGTGTGTCCAATCTACAAGAAGAAGACAATGTGGCGGCAATATACATATATACAATGGCAACTGTTACAGCTAAACTCTTCTTCTGCCGTGTTTTCTATCTACAGGAAGAAGACAATGTGGCGGCAATATACCTATATACAATGGCAACTGTTACAACTAAAGTCTTCTTCTGCCGTGTGTTCAATCTACACGAAGAAGACAATGTGGCGGCAATATACATATATACAATGGCAACTGTTACAACTAAACTCTTCTTCTGCCGTGTGTCCAATCTACACGAAGAAGACAATGTGGCGGCAATATACATATATACAATGGCAACTGTTACAGCTAAACTCTTCTTCTGCCGTGTGTTCAATCTACATGAAGAAGACAATGTGGCGGCAATATACATATATACAATGGCAACTGTTACAACTAAACTCTTCTTCTGCCGTGTGTTCAATCTACAGGAAGAAGACAATGTGGCGGCAATATACATATATACAATGGCAACTGTTACAACTAAACTCTTCTTCTGCCGTGTGTCCAATCTACAGGAAGAAGACAATGTGGCGGCAATATACATATATACAATGGCAACTGTTACAACTAAACTCTTCTTCTGCCTTGTGTCCAATCTTCAGGAAGAAGACAATGTGGCGGCAATATACATATATACAATGACAACTGTTACAGCTAAACTCTTCTTCTGCCGTGTGTTCAATCTACATGAAGAAGACAATGTGGCGGCAATATACATATATACAATGGCAACTGTTACAGCTAAACTCTTCTTCTGCCGTGTGTTCTATCTACAGGAAGAAGACAATGTGGCGGCAATATACCTATATACAATGGCAACTGCTGGCTAACCAACTCTTCTTTCCGCCGTGCCCAACTACAAATAAAGAATACAATGTATAAGGCAATATAAATATATACAATGGCAACTGTTACAACTAAACTCTTCTTCTGCCGTGTGTCCAATCTACACGAAGAAGACAATGTGGCGGCAATATACATATATACAATGGCAACTGTTACAGCTAAACTCTTCTTCTGCCGTGTGTTCAATCTACATGAAGAAGGCAATGTGGCGGCAATATACATATATACAATGGCAACTGTTACAACTAAACTCTTCTTCTGCTGTGTGTTCAATCTACAGGAAGAAGACAATGTGGCGGCAATATACATGTATACAATGGCAACTGTTACAGCTAAACTCTTCTTCTGCCGTGTGTCCAATCTACAGGAAGAATACAATGTGGCGGCAATATACATATATACAATGGCAACTGTTACAACTAAACTTTTCTTCTGCCGTGTGTTCTATCTACAGGAAGAAGACAATGTGGCGGCAATATACATATATACAATGGCAACTGTTACAACTAAACTCTTCTTCTGCCGTGCGTCCAAACTACAGGAAGAAGACCAATGTGGCGGCAATATACATATATACAATGGCAACTGTTGCTAACTTTCAACTCTTCTTCTTGCCAAAAGTTCAATCTACAGGAAGAAAGGACAATGGCGGCAATATACATATATGTACAATGGTAACTGTTACAACTAAACTCTTCTGCCGTGTTCAATCTTAGCAGGAAGAAGACAATGTGGCGGCAATATACATATATACAATGGCAACTGTTACAACTAAACTCTTCTTCTGCCGTGTGTTCTATCTACATGAAGAAGACAATGTGGCGGCAATATACATATATACAATGGCAACTGTTACAGCTAAACTCTTCTTCTGCCGTGTGTTCTATCTACAGGAAGAAGACAATGTGGCGGCAATATACCTATATACAATGGCAACTGTTACAGCTAAACTCTTCTTCTGCCGTGTGTTCAATCTACACGAAGAAGACAATGTGGCGGCAATATACATATATACAATGGCAACTGTTACAACTAAACTCTTCTTCTGCCGTGTGTCCAATCTACACGAAGAAGACAATGTGGCGGCAATATACATATATACAATGGCAACTGTTACAGCTAAACTCTTCTTCTGCCGTGTGTTCTATCTACAGGAAGAAGACAATGTGGCGGCAATATACCTATATACAATGGCAACTGTTACAACTAAACTCTTCTTCTGCCGTGTGTTCAATCTACACGAAGAAGACAATGTGGCGGCAATATACATATATACAATGGCAACTGTTACAACTAAACTCTTCTTCTGCCGTGTGTTCAATATACAGGAAGAAGACAATGTGGCGGATATATACATGTATACAATGGCAACTGTTACAACTAAACTCTTCTTCTGCCGTGTGTCCAATCTACAGGAAGAATACAATGTGGCGGCAATATACATATATACAATGGCAACTGTTACAGCTAAACTCTTCTTCTGCCGTGTGTTCAATTTACATGAAGAAGTCAATGTTGCGGCAATATACATATATACAATGACAACTGTTACAGCTAAACTCTTCTTCTGCCGTGTGTTCAATCTACATGAAGAAGACAATGTGGCGGCAATATACATATATACAATGGCAACTGTTACAACTAAACTCTTCTTCTGCCGTGTGTTCTATCTACAGGAAGAAGACAATGTGGCGGCAATATACATATATACAATGGCAACTGTTACAACTAAACTCTTCTGCTGCCGTGTGTTCAAACTACAAGAAGAAGGCAATGTGGCGGCAATATACATATATACAATGGCAACTGTTACAGCTAAGCTCTTCTTCTGCCGTGTGTTCAATCTACACGAAGAAGACAATGTGGCGGCAATATACATATATACAATGGCAACTGTTACAACTAAACTCTTCTTCTGCCGTGTGTCCAATCTACAGGAAGAAGACAATGTGGCGGCAATATACATATATACAATGGCAACTGTTACAACTAAACTCTTCTTCTGCCGTGTGTTCAATCTTCAGGAAGAAGACAATGTGGCGGCAATATACATATATACAGTGGCAACTGTTACAACTAAACTCTTCTTCTGCCGTGTGTCCAATCTACAGGAAGAATACAATGTGGCGGCAATATACATATATACAATGGCAACTGTTACAACTAAACTCTTCTTCTGCCGTGTGTTCAATCTACATGAAGAAGACAATGTGGCGGCAATATACATATATACAATGGCAACTGTTACAACTAAACTCTTCTTCCGCCGTGTGTTCAATCTACAGGAAGAAGACAATGTGGCGGCAATATACATATATACAATGGCAACTGTTACAACTAAACTCTTCTTCTGCCGTGTGTTCAATCTACACGAAGAAGACAATGTGGCGGCAATATACATATATACAATGGCAACTGTTACAACTAAACTCTTCTTCTGCCGTGTGTCCAATCTACACGAAGAAGACAATGTGGCGGCAATATACATATATACAATGGCAACTGTTACAGCTAAACTCTTCTTCTGCCGTGTGTTCAATCTACATGAAGAAGACAATGTGGCGGCAATATACATATATACAATGGCAACTGTTACAACTAAACTCTTCTTCTGCCGTGTGTTCAATCTACAGGAAGAAGACAATGTGGCGGTAACATACATATATACAATGGCAACTGTTACAGCTAAACTTTTCTTCTGCCGTGTGTCCAATCTACAGGAAGAATACAATGTGGCGGCAATATACATGTATACAATGGCAACTGTTACAACTAAACTCTTCTTCTGCCGTGTGTTCTATCTACAGGAAGAAGACAATGTGGCGGCAATATACATATATACAATGGCAACTGTTACAACTAAACTCTTCTTCTGCCGTGTGTTCAATATACAGGAAGAAGACAATGTGGCGGATACATACATGTATACAATGGCAACTGTTACAACTAAACTCTTCTTCTGCCGTGTGTCCAATCTACAGGAAGAATACAATGTGGCGGCAATATACATATATACAATGGCAACTGTTACAGCTAAACTCTTCTTCTGCCGTGTGTTCAATGTACATGAAGAAGTCAATGTGGCGGCAATATACATATATACAATGACAACTGTTACAGCTAAACTCTTCTTCTGCCGTGTGTTCAATCTACATGAAGAAGACAATGTGGCGGCAATATACATATATACAATGGCAACTGTTACAGCTAAACTCTTCTTCTGCCGTGTGTTCTATCTACAGGAAGAAGACAATGTGGCGGCAATATACCTATATACAATGGCAACTGTTACAACTAAACTCTTATTCTGCCGTGTGTTCAATCTACACGAAGAAGACAATGTGGAGGCAATATACATATATACAATGACAACTGTTACAACTAAACTCTTCTTCTGCCGTGTGTCCAATCTACACGAAGAAGACAATGTGGCGGCAATATACATATATACAATGGCAACTGTTACAGCTAAACTCTTCTTCTGCCGTGTGTTCAATCTACAGGAAGAAGACAATGTGGCGGCAATATACATATATACAATGGCAACTGTTACAGCTAAACTCTTCTTCTGCCGTGTGTTCAATCTAATGGAAGAATACAATGTGGCCGCAATATACATATATACAATGGCAACTGTTACAACTAAACTCTTCTTCTGCCGTGTGTTCTATCTACAGGAAGAAGACAATGTGGCGGCAATATACATATATACAATGGCAACTGTTACAACTAAACTCTTCTTGTGCCGTGTGTTCAATCTACAGGAAGAAGACAATGTGGCGGCAATATACATGTATACAATGGCAACTGTTACAACTAAACTCTTCTTCTGCCGTGTGTCCAATCTACAGGAAGAATACAATGTGGCGGCAGTATACATATATACAATGGCAACTTTTACAGCTAAACTCTTCTTCTGCCGTGTGTTCAATCTACAGGAAGAAGACAATGTGGCGGCAATATACATATATACAATGGCAACTGTTACAGCTAAACTCTTCTTCTGCCGTGTGTCCAATCTACAGGAAGAAGACAATGTGGCGGCAATATACATATATACAATGGCAACTGTTACAGCTAAACTCTTCTTCTGCCGTGTGTTCAATCTACATGAAGAAGACAATGTGGCGGCAATATACATATATACAATGGCAACTGTTACAACTAAACTCTTCTTCTGCCGTGTGTTCAATCTACAGGAAGAAGACAATGTGGCGGAAATATACATATATACAATGGCAACTGTTACAACTAAACTCTTCTTCTGCCGTGTGTTCAATCTTCACGAAGAAGACAATGTGGCGGCAATATACATATATACAATGGCAACTGTTACAACTAAACTCTTCTTCTGCCGTGTGTCCAATCTACACGAAGAAGTCAATGTGGCGGCAATATACATATATACAATGGCAACTGTTACAGCTAAACTCTTCTTCTGCCGTGTGTTCAATCTACAGGAAGAATACAATGTGGCGGCAATATACATATATACAATGGCAACTGTTACAGCTAAACTCTTCTTCTGCCGTGTGTTCAATCTACAGGAAGAATACAATGTGGCGGCAATATACATATATACAATGGCAACTGTTACAACTAAACTCTTCTTCTGCCGTGTGTTCTATCTACAGGAAGAAGACAATGTGGCGGCAATATACATATATACAATGGCATCTGTTACAACTAAACTCTTCTTCTGCCGTGTGTTCAATCTACAGGAAGAAGACAATGTGGCGGCAATATACATGTATACAATGGCAAATGTTACAACTAAACTCTTCTTCTGCCGTGTGTCCAATCTACAGGAAGAATACAATGTGGCGGCAATATACATATATACAATGGCAACTGTTACAGCTAAACTCTTCTTCTGCCGTGTGTTCAATCTACATGAAGAAGACAATGTGGCGGCAATATACATATATACAATGGCAACTGTTACAGCTAAACTCTTCTTCTGCCGTGTGTTCAATCTACACGAAGAAGACAATGTGGCGGCAATATACATATATACAATGGCAACTGTTACAGCTAAACTATTCTTCTGCCGTGTGTTCAATCTACATGAAGAAGACAATGTGGCGGCAATATACATATATACAATGACAACTGTTACAACTAAACTCTTCTTCTGCCGTGTGTTCTATCTACAGGAAGAAGACAATGTGGCGGCAATATACATGTATACAATGGCAACTGTTACAACTAAACTCTTCTTCTGCCGTGAGTTTAATCTACAGGAAGAAGACAATGTGGCGGCAATATACATATATACAATGGCAACTGTTACAACTAAACTCTTCTTCTGCCGTGTGTCCAATCTACAGGAAGAAGACAATGTGGCGGCAATATACATATATACAATGGCAACTGTTTCAACTAAACTCTTCTTCTGCCTTGTGTCCAATCTACAGGAAGAAGACAATGTGGCGGCAATATACATATATACAACGGCAACTGTTACAGCTAAACTCTTCTTCTGCCGTGTGTCCAATCTGCACGAAGAAGACAATATGGCGGCAATAAACATATATACAATGGCAACTGTTACAACTAAACTCTTCTTCTGCCGTGTGTTCAATCTACAAGAAGAAGGCAATGTGGCGGCAATATACATATATACAATGGCAACTGTTACAGCTAAACTCTTCTTCTGCCGTGTGTTCAATCTACACGAAGAAGTCAATGTGGCGGCAATATACATATATACAATGGCAACTGTTACAACTAAACTCTTCTTCTGCCGTGTGTTCAATATACAGGAAGAAGACAATGTGGCGGCAATATACATATATACAATGGCAACTGTTACAACTAAACTCTTCTTCTGCCGTTTGTCCAATCTACAGGAAGAAGACAATGTGGCTGCAATATACATATATACAATGGCAACTGTTTCAACTAAACTCTTCTTCTGCCGTGTGTTCAATATACAGGAAGAAGACAATGTGGCGGCAATATACATATATACAATGGAAACTGTTACAGCTAAACTCTTCTTCTGCCGTGTGTTCAATCTACATGAAGAAGACAATGTGGCGGCAATATACATATATACAATGGCAACTGTTACAGCTAAACTCTTCTTCTGCCGTGTGTTCAATCTACACGAAGAAGACAATGTGGCGGCAATATACATATATACAATGGCAACTGTTACAGCTAAAGTCTTCTTCTGCCGTGTGTTCAATCTACATGAAGAAGACAATGTGGCGGCAATATACATATATACAATGACAACTGTTACAACTAAACTCTTCTTCTGCCGTGTGTTCTATCTACAGGAAGAAGACAATGTGGCGGCAATATACATATATACAATGGCAACTGTTACAACTAAACTCTTCTTCTGCCGTGAGTTCAATCTACAGGAAGAAGACAATGTGGCGGCAATATACATATATACAATGGCAACTGTTACAACTAAACTCTTCTTCTGCCGTGAGTTCAATCTACAGGAAGAAGACAATGTGGCGGCAATATACATATATACAATGGCAACTGTTACAATCCAAACTCTTCTGCCGTGTGTCCAATCTACGTGAAGAAGTTACCGTGGCGGCAATATACATATATACAATGGCAAGTGTTTCAACTAAACTCTTCTTTCTCTGCCTTGTGTCCAATCTACAGTGAAGAAGACAATGTGGCGGCAATATACATATATATACAACGGCAACTGTTACAGCAAATCCCCTTCTTCTGCCGTGTGTCCAATCTACACGTGAAGAAGACAATATGGCGGCAATAAATATATACATACAATGGCAACAGTTACAACTACAAACCCGCCGCACTAATCTACAAGAAGAAGAAGGCAATGTGGCGGCAATATACATATATACAATGGCAACTGTTACAGTTAAACTCTTCTTCTGCCGTGTGTTCAATCTACACGAAGAAGATAATGTGGCGGCAATATACATATATACAATGGTACCGTTACAACTAAACTCTTCTTCTGCCGTGTGTTCAATATACACAGGAAGAAGACAATGTGGCGGCAATATACACATATATACAATGGCAATTATTTACACCTGAAACCATTCTTCTGCCGTGTGTTCAATCTTGCTACGAAGAAGAAAATGGCGGCAATATACATATATACAATGGCACCTGTTACAATCCAAACTCTTCTTCAAGCCGTGTGTTCTATCTACAGGAAGAAGTCAATGGCGGCAATATACATATATACAATGGCATTGTTACAACTAAACTCTTCTTCTGCCGTGAGTTCAATCTACACAGGAAGAAGACAAAATGGCGGCAAAATATACATATATAAAGTACAATGGCAACTGTTACAACTAAACTCTTCTTCTGCCGTGTGTCCAATCTACAGAAGAAGACAATGTGGCGGCAATATACATATATACAATGGCAACTGTTTCAACTAAACTCTTCTTCTTCCGTGTGTTCTATCTACAGGAAGAAGACAATGTGGCGGCAATATACATATATACAATGGCAACTGTTACAACTAAACTCTTCTTCTGCCGTGTGTTCTATCTACAGGAAGAAGACAATGTGGCGGCAATATACATATATACAATGGCAACTGTTACAACTAAACTCTTCTTCTGCCGTGTGTTCAATCTACAAGAAGAAGGCAATGTGGCGGCAATATACATATATACAATGGCAACTGTTACAGCTAAACTCTTCTTCTGCCGTGTGTCCAATCTACAGGAAGAAGACAATGTGGCGGCAATATACATATATACAATGGCAACTGTTACAACTAAACTCTTCTTCTGCCGTGTGTTCAATCTACAGGAAGAAGACAATGTGGCGGCAATATACATATATACAATGGCAACTGTTACAACCAAACTCTTCTTCTGCTGTGTGTTCAATCTACAGGAAGAAGACAATGTGGCGGCAATATACGTATATACAATGGCAACTGTTACAGCTAAACTCTTCTTCTGCCGTGTGTTCTATCTACAGGAAGAAGACAATGTGGCGGCAATATACATATATACAATGGCAACTGTTACAACTAAACTCTTCTTCTGCCGTGTGTCCAATCTACAGGAAGAAGACAATGTGGCGGCAATATACATATATACAATGGCAACTGTTACAACTAAACTCTTCTTGTGCCGTGTGTTCAATCTACAGGAAGAAGACAATGTGGCGGCAATATACATGTATACAATGGCAACTGTTACAACTAAACTCTTCTTCTGCCGTGTGTCCAATCTACAGGAAGAATACAATGTGGCGGCAGTATACATATATACAATGGCAACTTTTACAGCTAAACTCTTCTTCTGCCGTGTGTTCAATCTACAGGAAGAAGACAATGTGGCGGCAATATACATATATACAATGGCAACTGTTACAGCTAAACTCTTCTTCTGCCGTGTGTTCAATCTACACGAAGAAGACAATGTGGCGGCAATGTACATATATACAATGGCAACTGTTACAGCTAAACTCTTCTTCTGCCGTGTGTTCAATCTACATGAAGAAGACAATGTGGCGGCAATATACATATATACAATGGCAACTGTTACAACTAAACTCTTCTTCTGCCGTGTGTTCAATCTACAGGAAGAAGACAATGTGGCGGAAATATACATATATACAATGGCAACTGTTACAACTAAACTCTTCTTCTGCCGTGTGTTCAATCTTCACGAAGAAGACAATGTGGCGGCAATATACATATATACAATGGCAACTGTTACAACTAAACTCTTCTTCTGCCGTGTGTCCAATCTACACGAAGAAGTCAATGTGGCGGCAATATACATATATACAATGGCAACTGTTACAGCTAAACTCTTCTTCTGCCGTGTGTTCAATCTACAGGAAGAATACAATGTGGCGGCAATATACATATATACAATGGCAACTGTTACAGCTAAACTCTTCTTCTGCCGTGTGTTCAATCTACAGGAAGAAAACAATGTGGCGGCAATATACATATATACAATGGCAACTGTTACAACTAAACTCTTCTTCTGCCGTGTGTTCTATCTACAGGAAGAAGACAATGTGGCGGCAATATACATATATACAATGGCATCTGTTACAACTAAACTCTTCTTCTGCCGTGTGTTCAATCTACAGGAAGAAGACAATGTGGCGGCAATATACATGTATACAATGGCAAATGTTACAACTAAACTCTTCTTCTGCCGTGTGTCCAATCTACAGGAAGAATACAATGTGGCGGCAATATACATATATATAATGGCAACTGTTACAGCTAAACTCTTCTTCTGCCGTGTGTTCAATCCACATGAAGAAGACAATGTGGCGGCAATATACATATATACAATGGCAACTGTTACAGCTAAACTCTTCTTCTGCCGTGTGTTCAATCTACACGAAGAAGACAATGTGGCGGCAATATACATATATACAATGGCAACTGTTACAGCTAAACTATTCTTCTGCCGTGTGTTCAATCTACATGAAGAAGACAATGTGGCGGCAATATACATATATACAATGACAACTGTTACAACTAAACTCTTCTTCTGCCGTGTGTTCTATCTACAGGAAGAAGACAATGTGGCGGCAATATACATATATACAATGGCAACTGTTACAACTAAACTCTTCTTCTGCCGTGAGTTCAATCTACAGGAAGAAGACAATGTGGCGGCAATATACATATATACAATGGCAACTGTTACAACTAAACTCTTCTTCTGCCGTGTGTCCAATCTACAGGAAGAAGACAATGTGGCGGCAATATACATATATACAATGGCAACTGTTTCAACTAAACTCTTCTTCTGCCGTGTGTCCAATCTACAGGAAGAAGACAATGTGGCGGCAAAATACATATATACAACGGCAACTGTTACAGCTAAACTCTTCTTCTGCCGTGTGTCCAATCTACACGAAGAAGACAATATGGCGGCAATAAACATATATACAATGGCAACTGTTACAACTAAACTCTTCTTCTGCCGTGTGTTCAATCTACAAGAAGAAGGCAATGTGGCGGCAATATACATATATACAATGGCAACTGTTACAGCTAAACTCTTCTTCTGCCGTGTGTTCAATCTACACGAAGAAGACAATGTGGCGGCAATATACATATATACAATGGCAACTGTTACAACTAAACTCTTCTTCTGCCGTGTGTTCAATATACAGGAAGAAGACAATGTGGCGGCAATATACATATATACAATGGCAACTGTTACAGCTAAACTCTTCTTCTGCCGTGTGTCCAATCTACAGGAAGAAGACAATGTGGCGGCAATATACATATATACAATGGCAACTGTTTCAACTAAACTCTTCTTCTGCCTTGTGTCCAATCTACAGGAAGAAGACAATGTAGCGGGAATATACATATATACAACGACAACTGTTACAGCTAAACTCTTCTTCTGCCGTGTGTCCAATCTACACGAAGAAGACAATGTGGCGGCAATAAACATATATACAATGGCAACTGTTACAACTAAACTCTTCTTCTGCCGAGTGTTCAATCTACAAGAAGAAGGCAATGTGGCGGCAATGTACATATATACAATGGCAACTGTTACAGCTAAACTCTTCTTCTGCCGTGTGTTCAATCTACACAAAGAAGAAGACAATGTGGCGGCAATATACATATATACAATGGCAACTGTTACAACTAAACTCTTCTTCTGCCGTGTGTTCAATCTACAGGAAGAAGACAATGTGGCGGCAATATACATATATACAATGGCAACTGTTACAGCTAAACTCTTCTTCTGCCGTGTGTTCAATCTACAGGAAGAAGACAATGTGGCGGCAATATACATATATACAATGGCAACTGTTACAGCTAAACTCTTCTTCTGCCGTGTGTTCAATCTACAGGAAGAATACAATGTGGCGGCAATATACATATATACAATGGCAACTGTTACAACTAAACTCTTCTTCTGCCGGGTGTTCTATCTACAGGAAGAAGACAATGTGGCGGCAATATACATATATACAATGGCAACTGTTACAACTAAACTCTTCTTCTGCCGTGTGTTCAATCTACAGGAAGAAGACAATGTGGCGGCAATATACATGTATACAATGGCAACTGTTACAACTAAACTATTCTTGTGCCGTGTGTTCAATCTACAAGAAGAAGACAATGTGGCGGCAATATACATATATACAATGGCAACTGTTACAGCTAAACTCTTCTTCTGCCGTGTGTTCAATCTACATGAAGAAGACAATGTGGCGGCAATATACATATATACAATGGCAACTGTTACAACTAAACTCTTCTTCTGCCGTGTGTTCAATCAACAGGAAGAAGACAATGTGGCGGAAATATACATATATACAATGGCAACTGTTACAACTAAACTCTTCTTCTGCCGTGTGTTCAATCTACACGAAGAAGACAATGTGGAGGCAATATACATATATACAATGGCAACTGTTACAACTAAACTCTTCTTCTGCCGTGTGTCCAATCTACACGAAGAAGTCAATGTGGCGGCAATATACATATATACAATGGCAACTGTTTCAGCTAAACTCTTCTTCTGCCGTGTGTTCAATCTACATGAAGAAGACAATGTGGCGGCAATATACATATATACAATGGCAACTGTTACAACTAAACTCTTCTTCTGCCATGTGTCCAATCTACAGGAAGAATACAATGTGGCGGCAATATACATATGTACAATGGCAACTGTTACAGCTAAACTCTTCTTCTGCCGTGTGTTCAATCTACAGGAAGAATATAATGTGGCGGCAATATACATATATACAATGGCAACTGTTACAGCTAAACTCTTCTTCTGCCGTGTGTTCAATCTACAGGAAGAATACAATGTGGCGGCAATATACATATATACAATGGCAACTGTTTCAACTAAACTCTACTTCTGCCTTGTGTCCAATCTACAGGAAGAAGACAATGTGGCGGCAATATACATATATACAACGGCAACTGTTACAGCTAAACTCTTCTTCTGCCGTGTGTCCAATCTACACGAAGAAGACAATATGGCGGCAATAAACATATATACAATGGCAACTGTTACAACTAAACTCTTCTTCTGCCGTGTGTTCAATCTACAAGAAGAAGGCAATGTGGCGGCAATATACATATATACAATGGCAACTGTTACAGCTAAACTCTTCTTCTGCCGTGTGTTCAATCTACACGAAGAAGACAATGTGGCGGCAATATACATATATACAATGGCAACTGTTACAACTAAACTCTTCTTCTGCCGTGTGTTCAATCTACAGGAAGAAGACAATGTGGCGGCAATATACATATATACAATGGCAACTGTTACAACTAAACTCTTCTTCTGCCGTGTGTCCAATCTACAGGAAGAAGACAATGTGGCGGCAATATACATATATACAATGGCAACTGTTTCAACTAAACTCTTCTTCTGCCTTGTGTCCAATCTACAGGAAGAAGACAATGTAGCGGGAATATACATATATACAACGACAACTGTTACAGCTAAACTCTTCTTCTGCCGTGTGTCCAATCTACACGAAGAAGACAATGTGGCGGCAATAAACATATATACAATGGCAACTGTTACAACTAAACTCTTCTTCTGCCGAGTGTTCAATCTACAAGAAGAAGGCAATGTGGCGGCAATGTACATATATACAATGGCAACTGTTACAGCTAAACTCTTCTTCTGCCGTGTGTTCAATCTACACAAAGAAGAAGACAATGTGGCGGCAATATACATATATACAATGGCAACTGTTACAACTAAACTCTTCTTCTGCCGTGTGTTCAATCTACAGGAAGAAGACAATGTGGCGGCAATATACATATATACAATGGCAACTGTTACAGCTAAACTCTTCTTCAGCCGCGTGTTCTATCTACAGGAAGAAGACAATGTGGCGGCAATATACTTATATACAATGGCAACTGTTACAACTAAACTCTTCTTCTGCCGTGTGTTCAATCTACAGGAAGAAGACAATGTGGCGGCAATATACATATATACAATGGCAACTGTTACAGTTAAACTCTTCTTCAGCCGTGTGTTCTATCTACAGGAAGAAGACAATGTGGCGGCAATATACATATATACAATGGCAACTGTTACAGCTAAACTCTTCTTCTGCCGTGTGTTCTATCTACAGGAAGAAGACAATGTGGCGGCAATATACATATATACAATGGCAACTGTTTCAACTAAACTCTTCATCTGCCTTGTGTCCAATCTACAGGAAGAAGACAATGTGGCGGCAATATACATATATACAACGGCAACTGTTACAGCTAAACTCTTCTTCTGCCGTGTGTCCAATCTACACGAAGAAGACAATATGGCGGCAATAAACATATATACAATGGCAACTGTTACAACTAAACTCTTCTTCTGCCGTGTGTTCAATCTACAAGAAGAAGGCAATGTGGCGGCAATATACATATATACAATGTCAACTGTTACAGCTAAACTCTTCTTCTGCCGTGTGTTCAATCTACACGAAGAAGACAATGTGGCGGCAATATACATATATACAATGGCAACTGTTACAACTAAACTCTTCTTCTGCCGTGTGTTCAATATACAGGAAGAAGACAATGAGGCGGCAATATACATATATACAATGGCAACTGTTACAACTAAACTCTTCTTCTGCCGTGTGTCCAATCTACAGGAAGAAGACAATGTGGCTGCAATATACATATATACAATGGCAACTGTTTCAACTAAACTCTTCTTCTGCCTTGTGTCCAATCTACAGGAAGAAGACAATGTGGCGGCAAAATACATATATACAACGGCAACTGTTACAGCTAAACTCTTCTTCTGCCGTGTGTCCAATCTACACGAAGAAGACAATATGGCGGCAATAAACATATATACAATGGCAACTGTTACAACTAAACTCTTCTTCTGCCGTGTGTTCAATCTACAAGAAGAAGGCAATGTGGCGGCAATATACATATATACAATGGCAACTGTTACAGCTAAACTCTTCTTCTGCCGTGTGTTCAATCTACACGAAGAAGACAATGTGGCGGAAATATACATATATACAATGGCAACTGTTACAACTAAACTCTTCTTCTGCCGTGTGTTCAATATACAGGAAGAAGACAATGTGGCGGCAATATACATATATACAATGGAAACTG
>JAHLWY010001286.1:0-23466 GCA_020002185.1 Paraescarpia echinospica | reverse complement strand
AGGCATTTAGTCCAGTCATTAAATTAAGTCACGCTATAACCAGTATTTATTGCCATACAACACCTTTAATCCAGAGTCGTCATGAAACAACTCATGGCCCTATCGAAACATCCCCGCATACAGTTGTGACTTTAAAAACGTTGCCTTATGTTTTCGTTCATCATGTGTTCGTCACCAACTTTTGATCGCTTGACGGAGGGTTTGCTAGACAACTGGTCACATGTTGGAGCGGTCAACTGACCTATCCGATACCACGTAGTGGGCTCGGACATTCTGTCGTATATTTTGTTGAAATTCTGGTCACAAAAGTGTTCCTTTATGACAAAAACATAAGGTAAGATGTTTAATGTGACAACCGTATACGGGTATGTTTGAGTCTTCTTGCTACAACAGTAATGTAATTCACGTATATAACCGTTATCAATATTGTTGGCAAAGTCAACGCTTAACGGAGGTCACGCGCAAAAACTGGGTTGAGTCGTAGGCAGACCGCGTGTACTGGATACATCATCAAAGCAAAGACCGTGTATCAATATAAGACGGTCAAGCGCGCGCTGTTCCCATTGTTAAAAACGTACGTCAATGTGTAACAGACCTGCAGTGGCTAATTTAGTTACTTACTATTATTATTAGTTATCAGAGAAAGACTAGAACAGAAAATCCAGATTCGCATTATATAAAAGAATGCTGCACCAAGCAAGCATAAGGTCGCCGTCACTGTGGGCGCGTTTCTAAAGCAACAAGGTTTGAACGATTTGTTTATTTTCGCGTCCGTATGCGTAGTTCTTGTTGTCTACCGGAACTGAATGTAGTTGACAGATAAGAGTCATGACTGGAATTTGGTGCAGACATTGGCCTGACCTTTGATTCACTTCGTGACCATGTACTGGTTTTAAGATCGAACCGGAAAGAGGAAAGTATGCAAATAAATGCATTTCGATCCCTTACGGTTTAAAGACAATTCCCGGATTTGGCTTGAGGCCAAGCCAGTTTGTTTAAAAGGGAACTATGTTTGGAATTACGGGGAGGGCGGCAATGAACACAGACGAGGAGACACGTTGACGCTCTCCACGGGAAACTAGGAAAGTGTTTCCCACAGTTTAGGCTTATCAAAATTTCGGCAAATGTAAACCACGGTGGTTTGTATATTGCTTTATTCTTTTTTCGATCTTCAAAAACCACGGACATTTTAAATGTAAAATAGAGTTATACTGTAGGCGCACATGACTGTGCAAACGTTGTACGGACATCGTGTCTGAAGTTTCTACTGATGAATAAAACATATATATTCGTGACGAACCTGGAACGCTTGTTTGTTTAATTTCATTGACAAACAAATACACCCTTAGCCGTGAGGGGACAATGCATCACCACAGCACGATGATGCACACGGCTTGGCGAGCGACATACTCCCGGTCTTCTTAAGCCATTTGCGTACCGCCCAACTGAAGGAAGGAAGGGAGGAAGACGGAGGGGACAACAACTTTACAAATGGAGCGGTTAGTCCGCCATTCTGAAACCGCGCCAAGCCAGAACAAACGCCAGCCTCCCAAATGGCAAACACGCTCAGTGACGCCTCCTGTCTAAATATAAGGTCCATGATTGTAAGTGCGTATTTCGTTCACAATGTTGCTTTAAGTTTTACCTTGCTAAGACAAACGAACCATGTGTATTGTAACATAATTGTTGTTGATGCGAAACGTACGATGAGACGTATTTTAGCATGCACTTGTTAATACCGTTTTAGTTGCAACTGTGACTAACCATAAATTATGCATGTAATCTCCATCCCAATTGTGCCAGATGTGTGTATGCCTTTCCCCACCAGTCGGCAGATACGCCTACGTGCCGAGTGACAGGCTGACCTTGTACTTCGCACTTTGTTAAGAACGTTTTTTTCTGACAGTCCAACTGTGAACTACATATCCTGGTCCATATTCCGACTTCTTGTGCCGCGACACTATTTGGCCTGTTGCCTGCAATACAACCACTCAATACATGACGGATAGCTCTGACATATATAGGAACTTCGAATTTACGACGTGCAGCAAACGTTGGTACTGATATTACCTTCGTTGCTGCAGTTACAACGTATGGAACGATATTAGGGCCATAATTCCACAAGGCTACATTGTTGATTTCTGACTTTCGATTATCCATTTACGCCGAGATTGTCGAATTCTGACTTTCGATTATCTGTTTACGCTGACATTGTCGAACTCTGACTTTCGATTATCCATTTACGCTGTCATTGTGCAAGATTGTTGTCAAATAATTAACTAGAATGGCGTTTGGTCAAATATTTCTCCAAAATATTTTCTCAAAAATATTTTCTCAAAAATATTTTCTCAAAAATATTTTCTCAAAAATATTTTCTCAAAAATATTTTCTCGAAAAGAAGTTCTCGAAAAGATTATCTGGCACAAATTGTACTCCGTGTCCTAAGCAGCTAAGCTGTGCTGCCCCCTAACTTGCAAATACTGAAGTATCCCTTGCAAGTCAGGCCTTGCGCTGTCAGTCATCAACGTCACGACGTAGTGTACAGAATACTTATATCGAGCATTTATCACCCACGTTATGAGCTGTTTTATCAAAGTTGGAGTTTAAAAGAACTCAATGATGAACGGAAGAAACGAAATGCCAAGCAGTCTGGCAGAAAACGCGAATTTATTGTCAGGTAGGATGGTACTGTGTGTGAGCGATAATTCATAAAGTTTCGAAAACTGTCAATAATGGTATTTATTCGTACTATAACGTGTACAATTCAGTGAAAGCAACGTATACATCCATCTAATATGTATATAAAACGGTCAGTGCAGCCAGTCTCGTCTATGAAGCGTGAGCGTCTATGTCATGAATGGGGGAGGCTGTTTTAAAGTGAATATTATTAAACTTTAAAGATAGTAATAGTGTGGAGTCTCCCATCACACAGTGATTTGTTTTGTATTTTGTTGACATTATGTAAATTGTTATTGTAAAATTTGTAGCTTAGTATTTGTTTTCATATTTTGTAGTTCTAGTTGTCTCCAGCGCTTGGCAATGTTCTATTAACTGACTAGTCTGTATTATTGTGGTTACAATGTAATGGTCTTATGAGGTCTCATTCTTTATATGCTGGCACTGAGGGTGGTCACTACCAGGGTGCTTGTCGTCCTCAGTGGTTCTTTTACGTCCCAAATTGAGACGGGACCGACATTAATGTGATCACCGAGTCACGAGGGATACGCAGTCCCCAATTTTGAGAGCCAGATTTTTACACCAAATATAATTCCTGCTCGGTCCTGATTTCGAACTAAGAGCACTGGCATGCCAGGCGGATGTACTAACCACTACACTAGCCGCATTCTCTGTATAATTTGTTTCTGCTGTTGGGATAAATAAAATGCACCCTTACCTTACCTAAGATGGGAGGGTGTGTTTCTATATTTCACAAAAAACCAGCACAAACCCTTGGAGTAACATAAACTATCGTGAGGGATGCGGGGGTACCATCCCAGCCTAATCACAGTGCTTTCTTCTATATCATGAGCAGTCTTACTCCAAACTCATTATACTTTATCTTAGTAATATATTGAACATAACTTGGGATAATGTCATTGTTTTTCATTTTACAGGTTAATGAAGAGGAGCTCAGCATGAAACTGCCGCAGAATAATGTATAGGGACGTACATGGTGGTATGCACCAACTACCCAAATTTACAATGGGGAGTCTAGAGGTGCGGAAAGAAGGTGGAGGAAAAGAGCAAGTCTCTATACAAAGAAAGGTGAGTTATCTTAACATTAAACTAAAAGGACTGTAGGATTAAAGGTA
Organism: Paraescarpia echinospica; assembly: GCA_020002185.1. Lineage (NCBI taxonomy): Eukaryota > Metazoa > Annelida > Polychaeta > Sabellida > Siboglinidae > Paraescarpia > Paraescarpia echinospica. Next base: position 19,654 of record JAHLWY010001286.1, on the reverse strand, counting down.
AATGCGAATAACCATATGAGCTTAGTAGTTTGTACGTCCCTGGCAAATATGATACTGCCTTGATGAAATTATAGTTTTCTTTGTCAATGGATACCAGCAGGCTTATTTGTAAGAGGTTTGGCAAATTTATGTGTTAAATGTAAGAACAAACATAAGTCTTAGATGGTAACCAAAATACATCTACACCTAAAATTAAAGAAGATAAGATATCTTTACTCACTTTTATGTGGCGCAATGCCAAGTGAAGTTCACGATGTAAGTTACATGGTGTCTTTTAACTAAAATATGAGAATGTGAAACACTTCAGAAATCAAAATTGCTTGACTGATGTATGCTAGTACCTCATCAGAATCCAACCAAGACTTTTAAAATGTCTCCAGCGCTTGGCAATGTTCTATTAACTGACTAGTCTGTATTATTGTGGTTACAATGTAATGGTCTTATGAGGTCTCATTCTTTATATGCTGGCACTGAGGGTGGTCACTACCAGCGTGCTTGTCGTCCTCAGTGGTTCTTTTACGTCCCAAATTGAGACGGGACCGACATTAATGTGATCACCGAGTCACGAGGGATACGCAGTCCCCAATTTTGAGAGCCAGATTTTTACACCAAATATAATTCCTGCTCGGTCCAGATTTCGAACTCAGAGCACTGGCATGCCAGGCGGATGTACTAACCACTACACTAGCCGCATTCTCTGTATAATTTGTTTCTGCTGTTGGGATAAATAAAATGCACCCTTACCTTACCTAAGATGGGAGGGTGTGTTTCTATATTTCACAAAAAACCAGCACAAACCCTTGGAGTAACATAAACTATCGTGAGGGATGCGGGGGTACCAGCCCAGCCTAATCACAGTGCTTTCTTCTATATCATGAGCAGTCTTACTCCAAACTCATTATACTTTATCTTAGTAATATATTGAACATAACTTGGGATAATGTCATTGTTTTTCATTTTACAGGTTAATGAAGAGGAGCTCAGCATGAAACTGCCGCAGAATAATGTATAGGCATACATGGTGGTATGCACCAACTACCCAAATTTACACTGGGGAGTCTAGAGGTGCAGAAAGAAGGTGGAGGAAAAGAGCAAGTCTCTATACAAAGAAAGGTGAGTTATCTTAACATTAAACTAAAAGGACTGTAGGATTAAAGGTAAATGCGAATAACCATATGAGCTTAGTAGTTTGTACGTCCCTGGCAAATATGATACTGCCTTGATGAAATTATAGTTTTCTTTGTCAATGGATACCAGCAGGCTTATTTGTAAGAGGTTTGGCAAATTTATATGTGTTAAATGTAAGAACAAACATTTGAAACCTAACAATAAATTATTCAGGTCCAGTATTCTGGAATACTCTGCCTCATAAACTTAAAATACTCCTGACCATTAACCAGTTTAAAAGAAACCTAACAGCTCCTTACTCGTGAATTATTATTGCTATTACATTATATATGTGTCTGGGTAAATATATGTAGGTGAAGCACAATACTGTGCCAGAAAAGAGGACTGGACAGCAAAAACAAAGTCTTAGATGGTAACCAAAATACAGGTGTCTTTTAACTAAAATATGAGAATGTGAAACACTTCAGAAATCAAAATTGCTTGACTGATGTATGCTAGTACCTCATCAGAATCCAACCAAGACTTTTAAAATGTTAAGAATGATCAGAGCACTCTGGACGTGGAATGGTGGACACTAACTTACGTTATCCACCACATTGTCCACAACCACAATTTTTTTTGCTCTCCGGGGAACCGAAACCTTCCCAACGATATAGTTCGTGAGGAACGATTGTTTTCCATAGCCCGTTGGCCTGCTTGACTAGAAATATTCTAGCCAGATCGGCGATGTCGTCGTCAGAGTCGTCAGTGTCAGTGCCTGTCGGCGTGATGACGTGCGTAGGAGGCGGCGACGTGTGGGTGAATGGTGCGACCGTGCATGTTGGCTTGGTCGGCGTCGTCGATGCGTCGGTTGTAGGCAGTTGGATCGGTCTATGAAATAAACCACATTTTAAACAAAGGACGAGAACCATGCATTGTTTAAATGAGAATGGTAAAATAAAATGATGCATTACAAGGTTGTGAAATAAAATAAAATGATGCATTGTTTAAATGATGACATAAAATGAGACATGGTATTTAAACGGTAAAATGCATGCATGCATGCGTACTTAATTGTAATAAAAATAAAATGAGAGATATGCACGTTGTTTAAATGGTAAAATAAAATGCATGCATGCAGGCGTATGAAAAAAAAAAAATACATTTTAAACAAAGGATGAGAACCATGCATTGTTTAAATGAGAATGGTACAATAAAATGATGCATTACAAGGTTGTGAAATAAAATGAGACACAATGATGCATTGTTTAAATGATGACATAAAATGAGATATGGTATTTAAACGGTAAACTGCATGCATTCATGCGTACTTAATTGTAGTAAAAATAAAATGAGAGATATACTTACAATTGTTTAAATGGTAAAATAAAATGCATGCATGCAGGCGTAGTTACAACAACTGTTTAAACAGTAAAATAAAATACATGCATGCATGCGTAGTATTTAAACGCATGCATGTACGCGTACTTACAATTGTTTAAATGGTAAAATAAAATGCATGCATGCATGCATGACGCGTAGTTACAACAACTGTTTAAATGTGTTGGATCTTACCGTTGCGTTGTCATGTTAGATGAAAATTGTGGAGCGATGTATAGGCGTCGAGTGCGCGTGACTGTAAAAGTGTGTATGAAATGTGCGCGCCGTCAAACAGCGGTGGCGGCGGTGGCGTATGACACTACGGCTTATCTTGATTGGAATGTGAACGGAGAACAAAGGATTTTTACAAACAATAAAAGAAACGTTAAAAGCATGAAATTAAACGTTGTATACGATCACTGGGGGGTCAGGAAACACGAGATGCATCGATATTAGAGAAATTTGCTGTAAAAGTCACATTTGACAATGGATGCACTGACGTGAACGCTAACTTTTTGTCCTAAAACAAATTCCTCGGTAGACTAGGCAGAATGCGTTAAGTGCACATGCACGTAAATGTGACATCTGTTGCGCGTGACTTAACGCGATTGGAATGTGAACGGAGAACAAAGGATTTTTACAAACAATAAACGAAACGTTAAAAGCATGAAATTAAACGTTGTATACGATCACTGTGGAGTCAGGAAACGGGAGATGCATCGATATTAGAGAAATTTTATGTAAAGAGAGATTTAACGGTGAATGTACTGACGTGACCGGAAACTTTTTTCCGAAAACAAAATGCCTGGGATGAATGAAGTATGCACGCTGATAATTGAATAAGATAACGGTATGAGTGTGAAGTGCGCATGCGCGTTATGTTGTAGACAATGACATTTCAAAAACAATAAACGAAACGTTAAAAGCACGAAACTAAACGTTGTATAGGTTCGCTGTGGAGTCAGGAAACGTGAGGTGCATTGATATTAGGGAAACTCGATGTAAAGAGAGATTTAACGGTGAATCTACTGACGTGACCGGAAACTTTTTTCCGAAAACAAAATGTCTGAAATGTACGAGGCACGCACGCTGATAATTGAGTAAGATGACGTATTAGTGTGAAGTGCGCATGCGCGTTATTTGGAAAAGTATAAAACGGTTGAGAAAAAGCTATATTGTATGGCGCTGAAGTTCTAACGTGTATTCTTTCTACAACAGCAGAGCAGCAAGCAGCAGACGTTCTTCCGCGATAGACAACATGGCGGATGAAAGTCAACAACAACCAAAAAAGACGAAGGCGCCGCGCAAGCAGTCACTGAAGGCGGCCAGCAGCGGTCAACAGCAACCTTCGCCGTTGATTGCAGCCGTGTCAACGGGGGCGTCACCACCCGTTAAGCGCCCCGTCGCGCTCATTGCGGCCCCGTTGACTGTCGGGCGGAAGCGAAGCGCTGAAGAGGCGTCCTTGGAGCCCGTCGAGACGGCTGAGCGGCCCCCAGTCCTGTCGCGGAGCAGTTCTATGGAGCGTGAATGCGGATCGTCGGCGTCGACGCGCGCCACAGTGGTGAGTCTGAGACATCTGAAGTGTGCTGTCAACGGTGTGTATAAACTTCTGTCGCCCGTTATGATCGACGCCGTCTCGTACAAAGAGGTCGGCACCTATTTGGGATGTTCCCGTTGTCGCCGGAAATTGCAGACAAGCAAAGGTGGGGAACTGATATGTCGAACGCACGGTGAAGTGTCGGTACCGAAATATTTCTTCGCGTTGCGTGTGATGGTGAAGGACGGCGAGGAGGAGGAAGACGAGCTTTGGCTTACGTTGTTTGATAGCCAAATGTCTAATCTCGTCGAGTACACGGCCGAGTACTTGACGGAATTGAACGAGGAGGATCTCCGCGATACCGTGCTCGAGTTAGCCGGCACTAAAGTGGAGATTAGTGTGCGGAAGTCGAGTTGGAACGGGGAGCCCTCGTATACAATCCGCACACTAAAGAGATACGTCGTCGTCATCGTCGACGACAACGACGACGACGATGACTAATGTGTTGTCTTGTGTTGTTTGTAGGAGGAAGATTGGCCGATACTGGTAGATTTATTGACGCACGCGAACGAGCGACAACGAATGAGAGAGCGTCGTGGTCGGGAAATAAGCGAGGAGAGCTTTCAACTATTAGCCGAGACGGCCGAACAATACATAAGAGCGTTTTGGCTAGCTTACGAAGCAAGCTTATTTTGTAGTAGTTTGATGTATAACTAACAGTTGTGCTTATATGCTTTAGGAAGTGTGCCGCGTACTGGAAAACATGCTTGCAAACAACGAAAGGATTCGCGCTCAGTACGACGAGGTTGCCTCGTTCGTAAGAACGTTGTTGGAACGCGGAGTGCAGGGGTCGATAAAGAGGGAGGAAGAGATCAAGAAGGAGGAGGCGGACTAAACATAATAATAATAATGTGTTTGTAGGAGGCTCTGATGCAACACACCAGGCGTGAGTGTATGAGCGACTTCCTACACGCGTTCCTGACGGTGATTCGTAAAGAGTAGAACTGCTTTGTGCTGTAGGATGGTGGAGTGCGTGACGCCCACGTATTGGACGCGATCATCGAGGAGGCGCTGGGCGGATCGAACCGAACGCGTCCCACTCCACCGACGTATAACGAAAGCCTGGGGACGATGGGACCGACGTGCTCTTCGTACTGGAGCGTATCGGAGGAGCTGGGGACGTGCCAACGGCAAATTGTCGTGCCGAGCCGGAGTCAGTTGGTCGGGCGTTATGAACGGCTGGCGATGGACCTAGTCGCCGAGAGTCTCGGCGAAATGATTCTGGAGAAGGCGCGGGATCATTGCGGGGTATGTGAGCCGAGTGAAGGCTGTCCATACGTACACATGCCCGGCTATCGTGCGGGACGGCCAAATCGTGTATACATGCAACGTTTCGACAATCCGGGCTGTATTGTGACGCGCTATTTCAACGCCGTCATCGAAACGTTCCTGCGTCGATCGCTCATCCCCTGTTTCACGAGACTCGTGCATATTCTACACGAAACTACGGTGTCGACTTCTTCCGGTGGTCAGCAGCCGCAAACGGGCCGTGCGGGAGAGTTGTATTTAGTGCAGTTTGTGTCGAACTGGTTGTTGGGAACAAATTGGCGCGATTATATGAATCGCGTGCAACTCGAGTCGGCCGTGCACACGTACGTGCAACGCCGGAGCGGACTGTAATGAAGAAGCACGAACGAACACTAGAATAGAGAACATTTTGCTAATATTTGCTTGCTATTGAAACAAAGGCATCAACGACGCTGTGTTTGAATTTTGTAAGAGTACCGAATAAAACGTTGAAAATGTACTTTCCGTTTCCGAGTTACCCACAACAACATTAGTTAGAAAAATTACCGCTAGTTCGCGCAACCACCATTCTGAGTTACCACATTCCTCCCGCTAGGGTGTACTTACCACCACCACCGTCACCGTCACCGTCGCTGTTATAAATAGCGGTGTTCGAAAAAATATCATTAGAGAGAATGCCACCATCGTCACCTACTAGATGGCAATGTCCGAAATGCGGGCGCTATTTCGTGAAACAGTCGACGTTAGAACGACACGTAAAGAGTTCGAAAAGTTGCGGCGACGAAGCGCTATGCGTAAAACGTCGAGAGTGTCCAAAATGTGGCGCGATGTTCACCGCGCGTCACGCTATGCTACAACATCTGAGGCTGCGGTGTGGCCGTCAGACGTCGCCACCTCCTGGTAGTAGTAGTAATGAATCAGCGGTGGTGGCGGAGGCGGCAGCCGCTAGGGTGCCGCCGTCACCCGACGATCTACAGCGTGTCGTGGACGAGCACCGGCGTAGCATAGAGACGTCGGTAGCGCGCGGTGCCGTACAGTCGCGTTACAACTATCGTATGACCGCCTGTACGAGTACGCGGGTGCTCGAACCGCGTCTGAGGGAAATGTTTCGCGAACAAAAGAACGCGTTTAAAATTAACGTAAGCTATGGTTTTGTATTACGCCACAAGGTGTCGGGTCGGTACCGATATTTTCATTCTTCGTGTAACTGTTGCGGTCGCCTCCTCGAAACACCCGCCCTAGTCACCGATAGCCGTTCGTTCGAACGATTCCTCGACGCCGTGCGCACGACCGACGTACTGCAGTACGCCATCGCGCAGCGCCCCGACTCGGGGTGGATCGTCGAGCTCGTAACGAACGCCACCTACTTCGTGAACGTCATCATCAATCATCCTATCGGCTGCGTTGGCGTGGCGACGCTTCCCGCCTACGTGCGCCTCAACAGGGCCATCGTGTCGTTGACGAAAGATCATCGAGGCACTTCCTACGACGACCATCTGTGTCTCTTCCGAAGCATCGGACTCCACCTACAAGGTCACCGACGAGGCGAAAGTATCCGCCTCATCGATAAGAACCGTTTAAAGAAAGTCGCTAAACGTCTGCACGCGCAGTATTGTCGCGCCGCGCGCACGTCGGCCTCGAACGGCGTGCGCCTGAACGAACTGAATCGCGTGGAGACGGTTTTCGGCATCAACGTCGTCGTCTATCGTCGAATGACGAATGACGTCGCCGAACTAGTCCGTCGATCGCGCGAAGCGCACCCCACGACGCAGAACGTCAACCTGTACGAGTCGCACTTCTCGTACATAAGCGACCCGCGCGCGTACACGAAAACGTACAAATGCGGGAAATGTGGCAACGCCCTCTGGCGGAACGCGCGCGAGTTACGACGTCACGAAGCGACGTGCGAAGGTGGCGTTCGTCACGTGTTCCCCGGCGGCGTCTACCGACCGTCGCCGTCCGTATTCGAGCGGCTCGACGACGAAGGCATCGACGTCGGCGACGACGACCTGCGCTACTACCCGTACCGCGCGACGTTCGATTTCGAGTGCTCTTTCGCCGATAACGATCTGCCGACGGATACCGACAAATGCCGCTGGATCGCGCGACAAGAACTGCTCAGCGTGAGCGTCGCGTCGAATGTGCCCGGTCACGAAGCGGCGCGGTGTTACGTCACGACCGGCGATTCGACGGAACTCGCGCGTCGCCTCATCGACGACCTGGAAGCGGTGAGCGCGGCGCCGTGCGCGAATCTACGTCCCCGCTACGACGCGACCTTCGAGGCGCTCGACGCGCTCGACGCCGACTGGCGGCGACGATGCAACGACTACGACGACGACGCCGCCGCGTCACCGTACGCCACTCTCGCCGACCGGCTGTGGACGTACCTTCGTCAAATGCCCGTATTGGGATTCAATTCGGGTAAGTACGACCTCAATGTCGTCAAAAAGTACTTGACCCCCCTGCTCATAACCGGCGACGCGCAGCACACGTCGACGGCGTTTACCGTTAAACGTCAGAATAATTACATGTGCTTGTCGAATACGACGTTGAAGTTCCTGGACATAACGAATTACCTCGCGCCCGGCGTTAGCTACGATCGCTTTCTGAAAGCGTACGGTTGCTCGGCAACGAAGGGCTTCTTTCCGTACTAACATATCGACGCGTTGACGCGTCTGGACGAAACCGCCCTGCCGTCGCGCGAAGCTTTCCACAGCCAGCTGAAACGCGAGGGAATCTCCGCGGAGGCGTACGAGATTTGCTCGACGGCGTGGCGTGACGAGGGCATGACGTCGATGCGCGATTTTCTTGTGTGGTATAACAATCGTGACGTGGCGCCGTTTCTCGAGGCCGTCGATCGCCAGTTCGCCTTCTATCGGCGCCGACGTATCGACATGTTCAAGGACGCCATCAGCGTACCGGGGTTGACGTTGTTGTATCTGTTCAACGACCTGCCGACGTCGATCCATTTCTCGCTCTTCAACGAGCCGAACAAAGATCTGCACCGTCTGCTGCAGGCGCAGATCGTCGGCGGCCCTTCGATCATCTTCGCGCGCCACCACGAGGCCGACATGACGTCGATTCGAGGCGGCGCGTCGTATCGATCGATAGTAGGCTTCGACGCAAACGGCCTCTATCTATGGGCGATAATGCAGGAGATGCCGACGGGCTGGTACACGCGCCGGCGCGCTGAGAACGCCTATCGAGCGGAACGCGTGCACCGCTACGGTCGTATGGCCGTGGAGTGGTTGACGTGGGTGTAGGCGGAAACCGGCGCGCGTATACGTCACCAGTTGAACGGACGCGAGAAGCGCATCGGAAAGCACCGAGTCGACGGCTGGTGCGCCGCCACGCGAACTGCGTATCAATTTCACGGCTGCTATTTTCACGGCTGCCCGACGTGTCAGGCGCACGTGACGACGAACGCCGTCAACGGTCAACCGATGACGACGCTGTACGCCGCGACGATCGCCGTGACCGCCTACCTGCGCCGTTTCGTCGACGACGGCGTCGAAATGTGGGAGTGCCAGTGGCACGCCGTGCGACCGCCGGCGGCGCCGACGCCGCCCGACGCGTCACGATGGCAACCACCACCGAGCATTACGCTCTCGACGATACTGCAGGCGGTGCGCGACGGCTCTCTGTTCGGCCTCGTGCAGTGCGATATCGCCGTGCCGGAAGGGCTGCGCGACAAGTTCGCCGAGATGCAGCCCGTATTCAAGAACGTCGATATCATACGCGACGATCTCAGCCCGTTCATGCGCGACTACGCCGAGTCGCACGGTCTCCTCACGCGACCTCAACGGACGCTCGTCGGTAGCTACTTCGGCGCCGCGATCGTGCTCGCGACGCCGCTCCTACGCTGGTATCTGGCGCACGTCGAGTACGCGCCGATCGCGTGCTTTCGCCGCTTCGGGGACGCGGTCTCGACGGCGCGACGCGTGGGCGATATCGATCCCGACAAATCTATCATCGCCGATGCCTTTAAACTTCTCGGCAACAGTTCCTATTGGAAAACGATTACGCGCGTCGATCGGCACCGGGAAATCAAAAGTACGCCACGCCGGTCGGCGTGTCGATGCTCGTCAACAATCGGCGCTTACGGCAACTCGACGTCGTCGTCGACGACGCGCTGTACGAGGTGGCGCTGAATAAGCGCAAAATCGTCTACGGCCTGCCGATACATATCGGCTATTTCGTATTGCAGTACGCAAAATTGAGAATGCTTGAATTTTATTTCGATTTCGTCGACGCCTACATCCCCCGTCTGCTCTTCCAGTACTGCGCTATGGACACGAACTCGGCGTACATCGCCCTCGCCGGACGTGACGTCGACGCGCTCGTACCGGAAGAGCACTACTTCCGGAATCGATCGCTCTGGTTTCCGGCCGAATGCTGCGACGCGCACGTGGACGCCAACGTACGACGGCGCGTCGCCGGACTAGCGTGGGAGGAGCCGGCCTGCTGCGCGCGCCGACGCCTGTTCGATCGTCGAACGCCGGGACTCTTCAAAGAAGAGTGGCGCGGCGACGGAATCGTGGCGCTGTGCAGCAAGACCTACTACTGCTTCGGCGGCGCCGCCGGTCCGAAGTACAGCACGAAGGGACTGAGCAAGCGACAGAACGACATCGACGAGCACACCTTCCTCGCCGTACTGCGCGACCGTCGCAACGGCGTCGGCTGGAACCGCGGTTTCCAAGTGAAAGACTCGTCCGTGTTGACCTACGTTCAAGAGCGCGCGGCGTTGAGCTACTTCTACGCTAAACGCCGCGTGCTCGACGACGGCGTCACCACGGCGCCGATACTCGTCTAACTCGTAAACAACTCGTCTAACTCGTCGTCTACTACTAACCTAACCCCCACCACCCCCATAGGGGTAGTTTCTGTATGTATGTATGTATGTATGTATGTATGTATAGGTAGGGTAATAATAAACACCAACAATGTACATGATCATTTGTTTGTTTTTTATTTCTACTACTATACACGTAAAAGCGGCGAAATTAATGAGGTTTTAATAAATCATATACGAGACAGTCATTGGTCACCCGATTGGTGCCGAATAGGCTCTGGAACGTCGACAACGGCATACCGCGACATCGGAGGAGAAGGTAGGCGACGCAATATTGTCCGCACACGTGAGTTATGACGCTCTGCAGCCGCTTGTCGTTGTACGTCCACGCGTCGCCGCAGTGACGGCGCAGGAACGCGCGGAAGTCGGCGTGCAGCGGCGGCAGACGGTACGAATCGAAGTACTCGCCTCGTCGGTCGGCGTCCACGTAGACGGCCACCCAGTGCTGTCCCGGTTCGCCGCCGTCGTCGGTGTTGCACACGAAGGCCGTCGGGTAAACGGTGGTGGTGGTGTCGGTAAGTAGCGCGTCTTTAGGCAGGACGCCGACGACGATACGTTTAGCGTACGTATCGCGTTCCAGACGACGCATCAGTTGAAACGTATCCATAGTTACTACCAGTCGTAGACGACGTTCCGGTCCCGGTCGATCTCCATCACCGTCTCGAATTCCGCGTACACGACGACGTTCACCGGAAGCGGTAGCGGCGTCCCGAAGTGCATTTCGACGCCCACGCTCCCCTGACGCACGACGTTGAAATGGTCCCCGTCGCAACAGTCGGGGGTCAGGTCGAAACCGAAGATGGCGTAGCCGGCGCCGAAGTCCGTGGCCGATACGTCGTTCCCCTCGTCCTCGTACGCCTTTCCGCTCGCCTCGAAGAGATTCATGTAGCTCCGCACGTACCGGTTGTGCGGGAAGTCCGGCTGCAGCGGCTTGCTCGGCACCTGACGTCCGTCGACGACGAGCGTGAGGAAGTTTATGTCGTTGTGACGCGCGTCGAACGGATTTCTAGTGTAGTCGCCGTTGTAGGCGACGTTATCGATCATCATCAGTAAGAGACGTTTCGGAATCGCACCCATGTACAGGTTCTCGTGCGTGTGCGATAGCGTACCTGCCGTTATCGAGAACGGTTTGCAGTCGACGCGGCGCATCGGAAACTTAGCCGTTCCCAACGTCCACGCTTTGATATGTCCCATCTGGACGTCCGGGTTCAACTTCACTTTTCGCACGTACAGTCGAATCGCCTGCAGCACGACGCGCCACCCCGGTAAGGCTTGTGCGCCCATGAGCGCGAAGGCTTCCTTCGAGCGCACTATGCGCACTTTCGTATCGACGCCGTTCGGTATGTGTCTGTTTAGCATAAACGCGTCGACGTGCACGCGTCCCATCATCTCCACCTCGTTTCTATCGGCCGTCATGACGCGTCGTGCCTCGAACCCGACGTTGGCGTTGCCGAGCGCGTCCATCCGTCCGGCAGTATCTTTGTACCACAACGAACCCTTCAGATGCGAACGTTTCGCGTCGCTACCGTAACTCAGCAGCGTCTCGAGGTAGGCCCGGTACGCGTACGTATTGGTCGACGGCGTCACGAGGGTGTTGTTCAGCGACACGTCGATTTGACTGATCATCGAATGCAGGAAATTGTTGGCCGGCGCCACTGCGGCGGCGGCCGCCATATCGGTACCGACCCCCCGCGTCACTTTGAAGCGCACGTACACTTGAAGACTCGCCAGGTCCGTATAATCTTCGCCCGAACCCGGGATGTGGACCTCGATAGGGCCGCCGGCGTCGAGAGTGGTCAGCGGCTGGTAGACGGTCCACTGACTGCTCTCGATGCTCGTCTGCGTCACCGGTCCGCTGAACAGCTCCAGTTCGGCCTTCACGCCCTCGCACGTTGAGCCGTTCACGAACGCCATCGTCGTAACTCGTCGAATATGTCCGTTCGACGCGGTCTCTTCCGCCTACTGACGGCCGTCGCCGCTAGGCGCGCTCCCTTTATGCCGCCGCCGCGGGGGCGGCGCTGCTGCTGCGTTTGTTTCTTCCGCAGACGCGGTACGCGTACGTATTGGTCGACGGCGACACGAGGTTGTTGTTCAGCGACACGTCGAGTTGACTGAACATCGTATGTAGGAAATTGTTGACCGGCGCCACCGCGGTGGCGGCCGCCAGATCGGTACCGACACCCCGCGTCACTTTGAAGCGCACGTACACTTGAATGCTCGCAAGGTCTGTATAGTCTTCGCCCGAACCCGGGATGAGGAACTCGATAGGGCCGTCAGCGTCGACCGCTGAACAGGTCCAGTTCGGCCTTCACGCCCTCGCACGTCGAGGCGTTCACGAACACCATCGTTACTCGTCGAATATGTCCGTTCGACGCGGTCTCTTCCGCCTACTGACGGCCGTCGCCGCTAGGCGCGCTCTCTTTATCCCGCCGCCGCCGCGGGGGCGGCGTTGCTGCTGCTGCGTTTGTTTCTTCCTCTTCTGCTTCTTCTGCTTCTTCTTTGACGGCGGCTGCTGCGAATTCAATAGGCCGTCGAGAAGATCGGCGCCGGCCTCCTTCGCGCGCCTTTTTATCGACTGTTTCAGATTGCCGCCGGCGACGACGTCGCGCGCCACGTGCATGCCGGCGTTGAGCGCGCGTTTTCCCAACGCCAACGCGCCTCTCTTGATAAGCGGCATGGCGCTTCGAAACAGACTCCCGAAGAGATTACCCAGACCGTGACCTCGTTGACCCCGAGCACCGACGAAGACCTGCAGCTGTCCGCCGACCTGACGAACGTAGTAGTCCACGTACGGGTTCTTCGACGACGGCGTCATGTTAAAACAATTTCGATTTACAGCGTCTGAAGTGAAGCGTCGTCACCACCTTCCCCTGCTCGAATGGTATCGGTTGGCCGTGATCGTCTCTTATATCGACTTCGATCTCGTCGAATTGATTCCGCAGCAGCTTCACGTATTGCACGTGATCGAACGTTTCCGAAATAACGTCACCGTTCTCACCGCGGACGGCGATGTTTCGAAGGAGCGGCGCGTACACGTCACCAACGACGCGCTGTTCCACGAGATCCGTGTACACGTACAGACTCTCGATGCCCGCCGACATAGTCACCGTATCGCGACCTTCGTACTCGAACGTGTACGAGGCGGGCGAGGTGCTGATGACGGGCCTCACCGCCGGCGCGGCAGCGTACGAGGACGTACTCAGGATCGTGTTGCTATGGAAACCTAGCACGTGCCTCAGACGACTCGTATGAGGTATGATAAATTCGACACCCGGCGACATACGTAGCGTAAATCTGTTAGAGACGCCGCAGTATTCTAGCACGGCCTTGACCTTCCTGGTGCATAATTTATCCAGCGCCTCGTTGATCCTGTTCAACAACGTATAAACGTTGTTGTAGAAACCGTGAGGAATCGTCGTCTGACGATATATCAGCACGGTCGAGCCGTCTTTGTCTATCTGCGTGTAAACACCCGGTTCGCCCGCCGCGCAAGTCAGATAGAAGTAGGCGTCCTTCTTTCTCACGTTGTACCACGTGTGCGGATACTGTACCGACACCGCGCCGCATTCCCACTCCCCCGACAGGTCGAAACGTCGCGGCGTAGTGCGTCAACGTATTTTCGGGGTGACGTTTCATAGACGCGTTGCTCGGCAGCGTCAGGTAAAAATCAGACGAGACGGCCATCGTGTCGTCGTCGACGTTCGCCGCCGCCACCGACACTCATAGACGGACTCGGAAGCAGGTAACCGAGACAGCTGCTCAACAGCGCCGTCCACAGGTTGGAGTCACCTTGACCTTTCGTCAGATTGTATATACTAACGGCGATGACGAAGTACAGGACGACGACCTGACAGAGGAATACGATTTCGGCCTTAGGGCATTCGTTGCCGCAGATTCGCCATGGAACGGGTTCGGCGGTGGTTGTAGCGTCGATGGAGTCCGCGTCGTACTCGTCGACGGATGATTGCTCGGCGTCGGCGTTCGTTCGACGATCGCCACTCGAGGTAGTTTCGTCGTCGTCGCACATCGTCGCGCCACTGCGCGCTGTCGATGCAGCAGGGACCTTTATACGGTAAGAACGAAGATCCGTTGCATATTCCCGCCTCGTGCAGTCGCCAGCAGCCAGTGTGACGCATCCAACGATTCATCGCCGCCGCCGCTACTATATGTCCACGAGCGACTCGGCGTCGATCCAGCTGTTGAATGAGGCAGGATATCCGCTCCATTTTACGAGCGCCTCCGAACCACCGCCGCCGCGACGCCGACGACGCTATAGAACCGCCTCCACGCGATATAGTTTGTCTTTCGGAACGACTACGCGTTGTAGTTCCGGTTCGTAGAAGGTGCCCTCTATCGGCGTCTCGGCATCGTCCTTCAGGCGATAAACGGGCGGTTCGGACGGGTGCACCTCTACGACGGTGAACAGCTCCTCGCTCCAGTTAGCCATGTATCCTTTTTTGAATTGACCCCTCGTCTTGCTGATACGTACGCGATCTCCCACGCGTAGTTTCGGTTTTCGTCGTTGATCGTCGCCACCCCCGTACAGTCGTTGCCATACGGTCTCCTGATTCGTCGCGTCGACACTCGCCGGCGTCCTACCGATGCTTCGGTGGTAGGCGTTGTTGTACGATCGCACGAAATCCGGTAACGCCTCTACGTAGCGCAGCGTTTCGTGTTTCGTAAAATAGCGCCACATACGCGTCTTCAAAGTTCGATTAAACCGTTCCACGACGCTCGCTTTGGTCTCCTCGTTATGCGTCACGAAATGATGAACGCCGCGACTCTTTAGCAACGTTTGCAGGGGTCGGTTCAAAAACTCGCTCCCCTTATCGGTCTGCAGCGTGTTCGGCGTCACGTCGTCGCTCAGCAGGCGCTCGAAGGCCGCGACGAGCGACGGACCGGACTTACTCTTCAACGGAACGCACCACGCCCACTTCGAAAACACATCGATCACCGTCAATAGGAATGTTATACCGTCGTTGTGCGTTTTCAGTCTAGTCAAGTCGACCAGATCGGCATGCCACTGCTGGTTTCGACCGCCCACGATGACGCGACGTCGTTTGAAATGACGTCTAACCGGTTTGTGTAGGGTATAGGCGTCCTGCGACGCTAGCCACCTCTCGACGGCCGGACGTCGGAGCTTCGACGCCCGGTGCAACGCGTCGACGCCTCCGTAACTCCCCACCCGTTTCGGATCGAAGTACGCGTTATTCAGCTCGTCGTCGTCGACGTCGACGTCGTTTCGTTGCTGTCGAGGCTTTCGTTTTGGACGACGACGACTCCACCCGGACACCATGACGACGACGACGACGATGATCAATGTACGATGATTATTATGCACGTATAGAGTGCGATAAGCGCGATGGTGAAGCCGACGATGATCGTTATCGTGCGTCGTGACGGCATCACAACAACGTATCCCACGCCGTGACGCCCAACGAAGAGGATCGTTGTCTGCGTTTAGGTTCGACTCGCATCCGACGACGTCTCCACTCCGACGGCGCTGATGAACTAGACGTCGTCGGCATCATCATCGCCTCTTCTAGTAGGTGCTTCTGTCGTCGCTCCATGTACGATCGATAGCGCGGGTTGCCTACGAATTCCATAGGGATATTCATATCCTTCATGTGCAATCCGAACTCCCGCCATCCTACGGGCGCCGTCGTCTTCGATCTCGTTCGCATGAGATCGTTTGCTAGATCGACCATATTACTCCCCGCGATCGTTTTACCGTCGTACACGAATTCACCGCGATCGTTCCATCGACACAACGGATCGGCTTTCATTTTTTCGATAAGCAGTCCCGTCTTCCCTTTCAACGTTTTCGGCATACTGGCTATGATTTCGCGCTCTACCACCTCCGACGATGGTGGCGTCACCGCCGCCGCCGGCGCCGCCGCCGCCGCCGGCACCGCAGGTGTCTAGCCGCCGCCGCTGTTGACCACCGACACGCGTACCGGTTGCGCCGCTAAAGCCGCCTCTATCGTATTGTACCGACTCAGCAGTTGATTGTACAACGCTACCTTTTCGCGTTCCGATAAATCCGAACGTTCTAGAATGTCCTTCATGTCGCTGTCAAGGCTACTCAGCACACGTGATCGGGGCGTGCTCGACGACTGATCGACACGTGGCAGAAGGCTTTCCACCAATCGTGGATCGACCAACGCCATCTTCTTCGCGTACTGCATCAATCACCCGCTGCCGAACACCTGTCTGAGCAGCGGCAGGAGAACGGTACTCGCTAACGGCGCTAGCAGGGCCGTCAGAAAACCACCCGCACCCTTTTGCAAGATGACACGCTTCTGCTTACGCGTAACGTGTTTGTCGCCGAGTTTACGCAGGTGATCCCGGTATTTCGCCAACACGCGTTTCTGTTTCGGCGACAACTTCACGTTCCCTTTCAGAATGTTGTACGCGCAATCGCACAGACTACAAATGAGACCGGTGTCCGCGTGGGCGAGTAGGGCTTTTCGCAGAGCGATGTTCCGCCTATGTCTCTCCAACAGCTGCAGGGCGACGATGTGTCTCTTTATTTGATTCGTCGGTGCCGCCGCTTTCAGTCGTCTCTTCGCTGCCACCGTGCGCCCCGTCATAGCGACTAATAAACGTACGCCCCGTCGTCCCTCTCTTCTTATAGTCCGCCGACGCCACCACCACCACCACCGCCGCCACCCTTCCGTACGTACACGTACTGAAGGCGATCGTCCGGAAATATGCACGTACGCAGGCGCATGTCCTCTTTCGTTTCCTGTTTCAGATCCACGAATAGATAGCCGTATGCCGACGACGTCGCGTCTTTGAAAGCCTCTATCATGTAGTTGACCTTTCCCGGGTACATCTGTTTCGCAAGGTGACCTACTTGGCCGGCGTCTCGAGGGCTCTTGAATAGCACTATGTATTGAGCGTTCAGGCTGATTGTACGGTTTTCTTTCCATTTCGGAAACATGTTCTGTCGCAATTGTACGACCGACGTATTACAATGATGACTTTTTTTAGTAAATAGTACCGTCACCCGGCTATCGATCTCCTCCATGAGGTCGTCGAGTACTAGAAGCGTTCTCGCTTTACCGTCTAAACGTTTCGGATCCGGCAGGCCGTCTACGAACTCTATTTTCGAAGACATAGACGCGTAGCCGCTCTGCCACTGTCCGTAACACCACAGGATTTTCTCCGGCGGCGGATCGATCATAATGTCGTGACGTATCAAACGCTCGACGAACGTCGTCTTACGGCATCCCGTAGGACCGTACAGTGTTCGCAAGTGTTTATATAACACGTTCTTATTTTATGGCATTTACGCTGGCGATGGGATGTTCCCGGACATATGCCACCGACTCAGCAAAAAAGGGCCAAATTACGCAGACAACGACAGACAGTCAGTATTCGCGTCAGATGGTTTATTTGGGGAAAACCAGTATGGATTTGTGGAAAAACACAACTCACAAAAGAAAGAGCTGGAGTAAGACTATGAACAGATGCTGCGTTCGCAAAACTTCTTCTAGAGAAGTTAGTAATTTCAAAGTAGTCAGCCTGAGCCATGCATATTTATTCGTATGAATATAATATTATGTTGCTTATTATGTTAACAAAACCACCACCCCTCAATACTGTGAAAATGTCCATAACAATAACATGTAGGCCTTCGTAACATGTATCGATAGCTTGCGACTGATTTATGTGAGAGAGCAGAGAATTACCGTTACTATACAAAGAATTGCAGCCCATGTTTTGTTAAGTTATAAATCCTCTTGTACATGTAAATTATAGACGTTCTGTTTTTAGTTGTTTTTTATTTTGGTCTTTCAATTTATCAATAACATGCATTTGGTAATTTATACTTCTACATTCATTCATTTTGTAGAAAAATGTTGTAAATGTTGTTTTCCGTATCATTTAATTAATTCACTTCATCTCACTTTGCTTGATTCAATTCAAATACAGTCAGAGTTGGCAGCTAGGTTTCTGACAGGACGATTTACAAATTGTTTGCACGTTGATGACACTGAAGCCACAGAGGCTTCGCTTCAAGGAACATACTTTCCCAGTCAGAAACCTCTAGTTAATAACCACAGTTGCAAGTAGTTGAACGGCCATAATCATTTTTGTTTGTTAAATCAAGCCAGGAAATCCATAATAAAATGCCTTTGTTGCTCTCATAAAAGACACGAATAACTGCTGGAATCTTCTTACAGTGACTCAGCCAGCCTTTAGACAAGTGTAGCCAGCTTGCAGTTGCACCTTGCAGTCCAGCTAAAGAACAAAGGGAATATTGATCCTTGGACGGTAACAGGTGGTAATCCACCCTCTGAGTAAACAGTACAACTTTGTGGATACTGCCAGGGGTTCACCCATTGCCAGCCAAATGTCCTCCTCATTAATTAGCAGTGTTAGATGAATGACACATTGAGACCACAACTAAGGCATTGGGTATTTTGCATGGTTTACTATTGAATTCCTAAAACTTTGTTTTGTTGAACTATCAGTGAAAAATTGGATTTTTTTATATTTTTTTTATATTTTTCGTATAAAATTAGTTTGACTTTATTTCCTGTAACCTTCTTTCCAGCCCATCTGTGTTCTACCTGTACTTAGTTAATAAGTTGACACTTGTAAATCGTCTAGTTGTTTGTTATGTACTACACTTTTACATTATATATACAATAATAACTTTGCCACTCTCATATCACTGTAATTGTTTCACAACTGGGCAAATGACCTTTTCACTCGTGAGTGCTGGGCAAATGACCTTTGGGCAACATATTTTTACCTGTTAATGAAATTAAAAAGTTTACAAGTTACATACCACACACATGTATAATATTATATATATATATATATATATATATATTGACGGGTAGTAGTGCTGTCAAACCATGTTCATTTTCACAAATAATCTTACTCATCCCATATTCTAATTCATGACTCTGTTCGACAGCTTCAACACAATGGCGTGAACTACCTCAACACCACTGCAGCCATCATATATGACAAGATCTGTGGTGGCTCTATCGAGCATTAGTGTTCGTAGCAAAGGCAGCTCAGGTGTCCAGTCACTTCCTGAGGTTGGATGCAGCTCAGGACAGTTAGAACAAACGTAAGTATTAATTGATGCTGCTATGCAAACGTTATATATATATATATATATATATATATATATAAATCATAGCATAATAATTGGAAGAACATATGTGATTGGTTTTAACAATTATGTTTTATTCTGACCAATCTTAGGGTAGTTACACCATCTTTGGTTGATAAGGCTTTTGTGAAACTTTCAATTGTATTCTACATTTAATTTGCAATTCAATTTTTGAACTTAATGGTCTATTTATTTAATTTGGAATATTTCTGTTGCAAACATAACTTCGTATATACAGTGCAAGTATGTTTCATTAGCACCCCCCCCCCCGTTTTCCGATATCACCACTCCAGCCAAGCGGCCGAAGTTATAGTTATGGCGGCTCGGTAGC
>JAHLWY010001285.1:0-23466 GCA_020002185.1 Paraescarpia echinospica | reverse complement strand
TCCGTCTCTCTCCGACTCTCTCTCTCAGACTCTCTCTCCCGGGTGCTTTCCCAGCTGCTTACTGACTATATGTTTGCCTTTTTATATATGCCTCTACCTCTGTATCCGCCTTCGCCTCCGCCTCTGACACTGTCTATATCTCTGTTGCTGTTACAATGTTTTAAATTAAGAATCAGGATTAGCACTTAAACGGCGTGGCACTGTGCGTTCGTGCATGTCCGTGTCTGTGTGCCTCTTTTTATCTCTCTGTCTGTCTGCCTGCCTGTCTGACTGCCTGCCTTCTTGCCTGCTGGCTGTATGTTTATCTGCCTACCTCTGCCTCAGTCTTTGTACCTGTCTGTGTCTAATTTACTTGACCATGAATCAGTGGTGGATCTGGTTGTGTATTTCTCCCAGCTGTGGAGCTAAGATTCTCTGCCTGCTATTGTTTGATGGAAACTGTGACTAATGTGTAATTGGTCACTGGCAGTAGCTTGTGTCAACAGACAGCATTAAGCCACTAGAACCCTGTTAAACTGGACATTTGCATGTAGGTTTTAAACTGTGTCAAACAGTGAGTCTACCTTTTCCTCTCAAATAAACTGTCCTCTAAGTTTTACACATGAAGACATAATCTGGCATAACTTGATAAGTCTTTGTAGCAGCACATTTGTACTTCCAGTGTATCATTGCAACATAACATACATATTACTTACTGTGTGCCACATTTGAATGTTGTGCATGTAATATTTCCATGCAATCCATTTGCATATATAATGTAAACTTCAACAGCCGTTTTCTTCATTTTCACTTTTTGATCCCTACCATGTTCAATGCTCCATAACTTTGCCAACTTTTGTAGCAGTCATATTTTCTAAAACCGTGTAACGCACCCTACCAAACCTTTACAAGGATGTAAGAATTTTTTTATACAATTTTTCCGACTTATCACTCATTTGGTCAGCCGGGGCCACATATCGACGTATTAGACCAAAGGACTTCAGGGCCTCTTGGCCCATTTTTTATTTCATGCTTTGCATCCAACTATTGATGTAATTAATGCACCGTTCCATGGACTCGCGATTTCTGTGCATAGAATCGGGGTTAAATCCACAGTACACCTGATTGTCATCAGCATACACATGCCCCAACATACCGTGCTGATCAATGCTATGAAAAACAGGGCTAGAATACGCTGTGAATTCCACAGGACCGAGGTATGATCCTTGCGGTACTCCCTGATCAAGTTTAAACTGGTCAGACACCATACCATCCATAATAATTCGTTGCGACCTTGACTGAAGATATGATGAAAAACAATTTAGAGCTGTGCCTGATACACCAAAAGAACAATTCATAATATTCAACAAAATCTCATGATCCACAGCATCAAAAGCCGACGACACATTAATTAAAACTCGTTGTGTGACCTTCTGTTGGTCCATGTTTAAATAAAAGAATGTCAGACTGGACCTTAACAAGTGCAGTTTCAGTAGACTGACAAGGTGGCAAAGGAAATCCACATTATAAATGAAACCAAAGTTGGTCTACAACAGCCCGTTCTGTTAATTTAGAGATATACTGCAGATTCGATACAGGGCGATAGTTTTTTGGAATAGGATCCAGTCCTGCTTTTTTAAGCAGCGGCACTACAAGTGCAGTCTTCCATTCATGTGGCAATTCCCCAGCAGCAATAGAGCAATTGATGAAGTGCGCAAGGAGTGGCACAAATTCCTCAATATACTCTTTGACCAATTTGGTTGGAATGGGGTCCAGAGCACAGCTGGTCTTAGATTTCATAACCAACATCATGCTTGACCAGACCACAGCAAATGTTTCTAAATTATCACACACACCTGTTCTTAATGGTATAATGGGTGGTTTGGTAACACCGATGTCCATTCGAATAGCATCTTTTTATCATTAAAAAAGTTGCCAAACTCGTTGATAAGTTTTTCCACAGAATCATGCTGAGGTAGTTGGGTACTCTGCTTCTTATCACACAGGGTGTTAATGAGGGCAAATAGTTTCTTTGAATCACCCTTAGCTTCTGAGATAAAGTGAGAGAAATGGTCAGTTCGTTTGTTGTTCAGTGCGTTGACATATGTGTTCCTAGCACGATGGCATGACAACAGAGAGTCATGATTTTTATTCAGTCTCCAGATCAATTCAGCTTTACGTCTTTGCGACAATAGTGTTTTGAGTTCATCATCAAACCATGGCACCAGTGGCCTCACTACCATAGTTTTGGATTTGGTGGGTGCGTGCCTATCCAACAACTGTCTTAATGCTGTATTGTATTCACCAGCTAGATGATTGATATCCGTGATGCTCAATAGTGCATTAGCTATACCCTTGAAGTCAGTGCTGAAAACGTTGTTACCAATTTGTGTCAGTTTCCTGTACGATATAGTACATGTCTCTAAAGGAGGTCAATGGCAATGTCAATGGCAATGTCAATGGCAATGTCAATGGCAATGTCAATGGTAATGTCAATGGCAATGTCAATGGCAATGGCAATGTCAATGGCAATGGCAATGTCAATGGCAATGGCAATGTCAATGGCAATGGCAATGTCAATGTCAATGGCAATGTCAATGGCAATGTCAATGTCAATGTCAATGTCAATGGCAATGTCAATGTCAATGTCAATGTCAATGTCAATAACAATGACAATGTCAATGACAATGTCAATGTAAATGTAAATGTAAATGTAAATGTAAATGTCAATGGCAATGGCAATGGCAATGGCAATGGCAATGGCAATGGCAATGGCAATGGCAATGTCAATGTCAATGTCAATGGCAATGGCAATGGCAATGGCAATGGCAATGGCAATGTCAATGTCAATGGCAATGGCAATGGCAATGTCAATGTCAATGTCAATGTCAATGTCAATGGCAATGTCAATGGCAATGTCAATGTCAATGTCAATGTCAATGTCAATGTCAATGTCAATGTCAATGTCAATGGCAATGGCAATGTCAATGTCAATGGCAATGTCAATGTCAATGGCAATGGCAATGGCAATGGCAATGGCAACTCTCGCTCTCTCTTTCTCACTAACTCTGTTGTTTTCTCTCTTTGTCTCTCTCTGTCTGTCTGTCTGTCTGTCTGTCTGTGTGTCTGTCTGTCTCTCTCTCTCTCTCTCTCTCTCTCTCTCTCAAACACACACATATACAAACTCTCTCTCTCTCTCTCTCTCTCACACACACACGCACACACACACCTTCACACACACACCCTCCCCTCTCTCTCGTTCTCTCTCTCTCTCTCACACACACACACACACACACACACATACACACACACCCTCCCCCCCTCTCTCTCTCTCTCTCTCTCTCTTACTCGCTCTCTTATTGCATCACGCTCTTTTCCAGGTATACTAGTAGGGGACCGCCCTCCATTCTTGAGCCCAAAAAGTTCAATTATAACAAAAATATAATGATTGGCATAAAATCAGGTTGTGTCATCAAAATGCAACATTTCAAGTGTTTTGTAAATATAATTTACTTTCACCCTCCCTTAACCTGACAGTGCTTAATTTTGGTCACTAAACGGTGCACTAATAACTGAAATAATAAAATATACATTACTTTTAAAGTTTTGTTAATAAATTACAACCAAATACCTTACAATATATTGTTTGGAGTTCAGATAATATATGTAGCTTATAGAGTGTATCGGACATGTTGGCCAACTAGAAATTTGTATTTAACGTAGTTATGGACGATCTCATAATGCAATTTTAAATTGGTCAATGTATATCAATACATAATAGCATTGTCACAAATTCTACCCATTGTTGCCAGTCTGTACACCAAATGTCATACAATTATACTATTCTTAATTAATGTTCCCTTTTGCAATAGTGTGCTCTTTTCTACGCATTAACACATCCACCAAGGATAACATTAAACAATGGATGCTACAATGTTTTAAATTAAGAATCAGAATTAGCACATCAACGGCGTGGCAATGTGCGTTCGTGTATATACGTGTCTGTGTGCCTCTTTTTCTCTGTCTGTCTGTCTGTCTGCCTGCCAGGCAGCTTGTTGCTGGCTGTATGTTTATCTGCCTACCTCTGCCTATGCCTTTGTACCTGTCCGTGTCTCTGCATCTCTGTATCTCTTCTCTGTCCAGTCTGACACTCTATCTGGTTGTTTTTCTGTCTGTCTCTCTGTCTCTCTCTGTCTCTCTCTGTCTCTCTCTGTCTCTCTCTGTCTCTCTCTGTCTCTCTCTGTCTCTCTCTCTCTCTCTCTCTCTCCGTCTCCGTCTCCGTCTCCGTCTCCGTCTCCGTCTCCGTCTCCGTCTCTCTCCGACTCTCTCTCTCAGACTCTCTCTCCCGGGTGCTTGCCCAGCTGCTTACTGACTATATGTTTGCCTTCTTATATATGCCTCTACCTCTGTATCCGCCTTCGCCTCCGCCTCTGACACTGTCTATATCTCTGTTGCTGTTACAATGTTTTAAATTAAGAATCAGGATTAGCACTTAAACGGCGTGGCACTGTGCGTTCGTGTATGTCCGTGTCTGTGTGCCTCTTTTTGTCTCTCTGTCTGTCTGCCTGCCTGTCTGACTGCCTGCCTTCTTGCCTGCTGGCTGTATGTTTATCTGCCTACCTCTGCCTCAGTCTTTGTACCTGTCTGTGTCTAATTTACTTGACCATGAATCAGTGGTGGATCTGGTTGTGTATTTCTCCCAGCTGTGGAGCTAAGATTCTCTGCCTGCTATTGTTTGATGGAAACTGTGACTAATGTGTAATTGGTCACTGGCAGTAGCTTGTGTCAACAGACAGCATTAAGCCACTAGACCCCTGTTAAACTGGACAGTTGCATGTAGGTTTTAAACTGTGTCAAACAGTGAGTCTACCTTTTCCTCTCAAATAAACTGTCCTCTAAGTTTTACACATGAAGACATAATCTGGCATAACTTGATAAGTCTTTGTAGCAGCACATTTGTACTTCCAGTGTATCATTGCAACATAACATACATATTACATACTGTGTGCCACATTTGAATGTTGTGCATGTAATATTTCCATGCAATCCATTTGCATATATAATGTAAAACTTCAACAGCCGTTTTCTTCATTTTCACTTTTTGATCCCTACCATGTTCAATGCTCCATAACTTTGCCAACTTTTGTAGCAGTCATATTTTCTAAAACCGTGTAACGCACCCTACCAAACCTTTACAAGGATGTAAGAATTTTTTTTTACAATTTTTCCGACTTATCACTCATTTGGTCAGCCGGGGCCACATATCGACGTATTAGTCCAAAGGACTTCAGGGCCTCTTGGCCCATTTTTTATTTCATGCTTTGCATCCAACTATTGATGTAATTAATGCACCGTTCCATGGACTCGCGATTTCTGTGCATAGAATCGGGGTTAAATCCACAGTACACCTGATTGTCATCAGCATACACATGCCCCAACATACCGTGCTGATCAATGCTATGAAAAACAGGGCTAGAATACGCTGTGAATTCCACAGGACCGAGGTATGATCCTTGCGGTACTCCCTGATCAAGTTTAAACTGGTCAGACACCATACCATCCATAATAATTCGTTGCGACCTTGACTGAAGATATGATGAAAAACAATTTAGAGCTGTGCCTGATACACCAAAAGAACAATTCATAATATTCAACAAAATCTCATGATCCACAGCATCAAAAGCCGACGACACATTAATTAAAACTCGTTGTGTGACCTTCTGTTGGTCCATGTTTAAATAAAAGAATGTCAGACTGGACCTTAACAAGTGCAGTTTCAGTAGACTGACAAGGTGGCAAAGGAAATCCACATTATAAATGAAACCAAAGTTGGTCTACAACAGCCCGTTCTGTTAATTTAGAGATATACTGCAGATTCGATACAGGGCGATAGTTTTTTGGAATAGGATCCAGTCCTGCTTTTTTAAGCAGCGGCACTACAAGTGCAGTCTTCCATTCATGTGGCAATTCCCCAGCAGCAATAGAGCAATTGATGAAGTGCGCAAGGAGTGGCACAAATTCCTCAATATACTCTTTGACCAATTTGGTTGGAATGGGGTCCAGAGCACAGCTGGTCTTAGATTTCATAACCAACATCATGCTTGACCAGACCACAGCAAATGTTTCTAAATTATCACACACACCTGTTCTTAATGGTATAATGGGTGGTTTGGTAACACCGATGTCCATTCGAATAGCATCTTTTTATCATTAAAAAAGTTGCCAAACTCGTTGATAAGTTTTTCCACAGAATCATGCTGAGGTAGTTGGGTACTCTGCTTCTTATCACACAGGGTGTTAATGAGGGCAAATAGTTTCTTTGAATCACCCTTAGCTTCTGAGATAAAGTGAGAGAAATGGTCAGTTCGTTTGTTGTTCAGTGCGTTGACATATGTGTTCCTAGCACGATGGCATGACAACAGAGAGTCATGATTTTTATTCAGTCTCCAGATCAATTCAGCTTTACGTCTTTGCGACAATAGTGTTTTGAGTTCATCATCAAACCATGGCACCAGTGGCCTCACTACCATAGTTTTGGATTTGGTGGGTGCGTGCCTATCCAACAACTGTCTTAATGCTGTATTGTATTCACCAGCTAGATGATTGATATCCGTGATGCTCAATAGTGCATTAGCTATACCCTTGAAGTCAGTGCTGAAAACGTTGTTATCAATTTGTGTCAGTTTCCTGTACGATATAGTACATGTCTCTAAAGAAGGTCAATGGCAATGTCAATGGCAATGTCAATGGCAATGTCAATGGTAATGGCAATGTCAATGGCAATGGCAATGTCAATGGCAATGGCAATGGCAATGTCAATGGCAATGGCAATGGCAATGGCAATGGCAATGGCAATGTCAATGGCAATGTCAATGTCAATGTCAATGTCAATGTCAATGTCAATATCAATATCAATGTCAATGGCAATGTCAATGTCAATGGCAATGACAATGTCAATGTCAATGTCAATGTCAATGGCAATGTCAATGTCAATGTCAATGTCAATGTCAATGTCAATGGCAATGTCAATGGCAATGGCAATGGGAATGTCAATGTCAACGTCAATGGCAATGGCAATGTCAATGGCAATGTCAATGGCAATGGCAATGTCAATGTCAATGTCAATGTCAATGTCAATGTCAATGTCAATGGCAATGACAATGACAATGTCAATGTCAATGTCAATGGCAATGTCAATGTCAATGTCAATGGCAATGGCAATGTCAATGGCAATGTCAATGGCAGTGGCAATGGCAATGGCAATGTCAATGGCAGTGGCAATGGCAATGGCAAATGGCAATGGCAATGGCAATGGCAATGGCAATGTCAATGGCAATGTCAATGGCAAATGTCAATGTCAATGTCAATGTCCATGTCAATGTCAATGTCAATGTCAATGTCAATGGCAATGTCAATGTCAATGTCAATGTCAATGGCAATGTCAATGTCAATGTCAATGTCAATGGCAATGTCAATGTCAATGTCGAAGTCAATGTCAATGGCAATGTCAATGGCAATGTCAATGTCAATGGCAATGTCAATGGCAATGTCAATGGCAATGTCAATGGCAATGTCAATGGCAATGTCAATGGCAATGTCAATGGCAATGTCAATGGTAATGTCAATGGCAATGTCAATGGCAATGGCAATGTCAATGTCAATGGCAATGTCAATGGCAATGTCAATGGCAATGGCAATATCAATGGCAATGGCAATAGCAATAGCAATAGCAATGGCAATGGCAATGGCAATGGCAATGGCACTGGCAATGGCAATGGCAACTCTCGCTCTCTCTTTCTCACTAGCTCTGTTGTTTTCTCTCTCTTTGTCTCTCTCTCTGTCTGTCTGTCTGTCTGTCTCTCTCTCTCTCTCTCTCAAACACACACATATACAAACTCTCTCTCACACACACGCACACACACACACACGCACACACACACCTACACACACACACCCTCCCCTCTCTCTCTCTCTCTCTCACACACACACACACACACACACATACACACACACCCTCCCCCCCTCTCTCTCTCTCTCTCTCTTACTCGCTCTCTTATTGCATCACGCTCTTTTCCAGGTATACTAGTAGGGGATCGCCCTCCATTCTTGAGCCCAAAAAGTTCATTTATAACAAAAATATAATGATTGGCATAAAAAAAGGTTGTGTCATCAAAATGCAACATTTCAAGTGTTTTGTAAATATAATTTACTTTCACCCTCCCTTAACCTGACAGTGCTTAATTTTGGTCACTAAACGGTGCACTAATAACTGAAATAATAAAATATACATTACTTTTAAAGTTTTGTTAATAAATTACAACCAAATACCTTACAATATATTGTTTGGAGTTCAGATAATATATGTAGCTTATAGAGTGTATCGGACACGTTGGCCAACTAGAAATTTGTATTTAACGTAGTTATGGACAATCTCATAATGCAATTTTAAATTGGTCAATGTATATCAATACATAATAGCATTGTCACAAATTCTACCCATTGTTGCCAGTCTGTACACCAAATGTCATACAATTATACTATTCTTAATTAATGTTCCCTTTTGCAATAGTGTGCTCTTTTCTACGCATTAACACATCCACCAAGGATAACATTAAACAATGGATGCTACAATGTTTTAAATTAAGAATCAGAATTAGCACATCAACGGCGTGGCAATGTGCGTTCGTGTATATACGTGTCTGTGTGCCTCTTTTTCTCTGTCTGTCTGTCTGTCTGCCTGCCAGGCAGCTTGTTGCTGGCTGTATGTTTATCTGCCTACCTCTGCCTATGCCTTTGTACCTGTCCGTGTCTCTGCATCTCTGTATCTCTTCTCTGTCCAGTCTGACACTCTATCTGGTTGTTTTTCTGTCTGTCTCTCTGTCTCTCTCTGTCTCTCTCTGTCTCTCTCTGTCTCTCTCTGTCTCTCTCTCTCTCTCTCTCTCTCTCTCTCCGTCTCCATCTCCGTCTCCGTCTCCGTCTCCGTCTCCCTCTCCGTCTCCTTCTCCGTCTCCGTCTCTCTCCGAATCTCTCTCTCAGACTCTCTCTCCCGGGTGCTTGCCCAGCTGCTTACTGACTATATGTTTGCCTTCTTATATATGCCTCTACCTCTGTATCCGCCTTCGCCTCCGCCTCTGACACTGTCTATATCTCTGTTGCTGTTACAATGTTTTAAATTAAGAATCAGGATTAGCACTTAAACGGCGTGGCATTGTGAGTTCGTGTATGTCCGTTTCTGTGTGCCTCTTTTTGTCTCTCTGTCTGTCTGCCTGCCTGTCTGACTGCCTGCCTTCTTGCCTGCTGGCTGTATGTTTATCTGCCTACCTCTGCCTCAGTGTTTGTACCTGTCTGTGTCTAATTTACTTGACCATGAATCAGTGGCTGATCTGGTTGTATATTTCTCCCAGCTGTGGAGCTAAGATTCTCTGCCTGCTATTGTTTGATGGAAACTGTGACTAATGTGTAATTGGTCACTGGCAGTAGCTTGTGTCAACAGACAGCATTAAGCCACTAGACCCCTGTTAAACTGGACAGTTGCATGTAGGTTTTAAACTGTGTCAAACAGTGAGTCTACCTTTTCCTCTCAAATAAACTGTCCTCTAAATTTTACACATGAAGACATAATCTGGCATAACTTGATAAGTCTTTGTAGCAGCACATTTGTACTTCCAGTGTAACATTGTAACATAACATACATATTACATACTGTGTACCACATTTGAATGTTGTGCATGTAATATTTCCATGCAATCCATTTGCATATATAATGTAAAACTTCAACAGCCGTTTTCTTCATTTTCACTTTTTGATCCCTACCATGTTCAATGCTCCATAACTTTGCCAACTTTTGTAGCAGTCATATTTTCTAAAACCGTGTAACGCACCCTACCAAACCTTTACAAGGATGTAAGAATTTTTTTTTACAATTTTTCCGACTTATCACTCATTTGATCAGCTGGGGCCACATATCGACGTATTAGTCCAAAGGACTTCAGGGCCTCTTGGCCCATTTTTTATTTCATGCTTTGCATCCAACTATTGATGTAATTAATGCACCGTTCCATGGACTCGCGATTTCTGTGCATAGAATCGGGGTTAAATCCACAGTACACCTGATTGTCATCAGCATACACATGCCCCAACATACCGTGCTGATCAATGCTATGAAAAACAGGGCTAGAATACGCTGTGAATTCCACAGGACCGAGGTATGATCCTTGCGGTACTCCCTGATCAAGTTTAAACTGGTCAGACACCATACCATCCATAATAATTCGTTGCGACCTTGACTGAAGATATGATGAAAAACAATTTAGAGCTGTGCCTGATACACCAAAAGAACAATTCATAATATTCAACAAAATCCCATGATCCACAGCATCAAAAGCCGACGACACATTAATTAAAACTCGTTGTGTGACCTTCTGTTGGTCCATGTTTAAATAAAAGAATGTCAGACTGGACCTCAACAAGTGCAGTTTCAGTAGACTGACAAGGTGGCAAAGGAAATCCACATTATAAATGAAACCAAAGTTGGTCTACAACAGCCCGTTCTGTTAATTTAGAGATATACTGCAGATTCGATACAGGGCGATAGTTTTTTGGAATAGGATCCAGTCCTGCTTTTTTAAGCAGCGGCACTACAAGTGCAGTCTTCCATTTATGTGGCAATTCCCCAGCAGCAATAGAGCAATTGATGAAGTGCGCAAGGAGTGGCACAAATTCCTCAATATACTCTTTGACCAATTTGGTTGGAATGGGGTCCAGAGCACAGCTGGTCATAGATTTCATAACCAACATCATGCTTGACCAGACCACAGCAAATGTTTCTAAATTATCACACACACCTGTTCTTAATGGTATAATGGGTGGTTTGGTAACACCGATGTCCATTCGAATAGCATCTTTTTATCATTAAAAAAGTTGCCAAACTCGTTGATAAGTTTTTCCACAGAATCATGCTGAGGTAGTTGGGTACTCTGCTTCTTATCACACAGGGTGTTAATGAGGGCAAATAGTTTCTTTGAATCACCCTTAGCTTCTGAGATAAAGTGAGAGAAATGGTCAGTTCGTTTGTTGTTCAGTGCGTTGACATATGTGTTCCTAGCACGATGGCATGACAACAGAGAGTCATGATTTTTATTCAGTCTCCAGATCAATTCAGCTTTACGTCTTTGCGACAATAGTGTTTTGAGTTCATCATCAAACCATGGCACCAGTGGCCTCACTACCATAGTTTTGGATTTGGTGGGTGCGTGCCTATCCAACAACTGTCTTAATGCTGTATTGTATTCACCAGCTAAATGATTGATATCCGTGATGCTCAATAGTGCATTAGCTATACCCTTGAAGTCAGTGCTGAAAACGTTGTTATCAATTTGTGTCAGTTTCCTGTACGATATAGTACATGTCTCTAAAGGAGGTCAATGGCAATGTCAATGGCAATGTCAATGGCAATGTCAATGGCAATGGCAATGTCAATGGCAATGTTAATGTCAATGTCAATGGCAATGTCAATGTCAATGGCAATGTCAATGGCAATGTCAATGGCAATGTCAATGGCAATGGCAATGTCAATGGCAATGTCAATGGCAATGACAATGTCAATGGCAATGTCAATGTCAATGTCAATGTCAATGGCAATGTCAATGTCAATGGCAATGTCAATGGCAATAGCAATGTCAATGGCAATGTCAATGGCAATGACAATGTCAATGGCAATGTCAATGGCAATGTCAGTGGCAATGGCAATGTCAATGTCAATGGCAATGGCAACGGCAATGTCAATGTCAATGTCAATGTCAATGGCAATGGCAATGGCAATGGCAATGTCAATGTCAATGTCAATGGCAATGTCAATGTCAATGGCAATGTCAATGGCAATGTCAATGTCAATGTCAATGGCAATGTCAATGTCAATGTCAATGGCAATGTCAATGTCGAAATGTCAATGTCAATGATGACATGGTAATGTCAATGGCGATGGCAATGTCAATAGCAATGGCAATGGCAATGGCAATATCAATATCGAAAATGTCAATAGCCATGGCAATGCTTAATGGCAATGTCAATGGCAATGGCAATGGCAATGGCAATGTCAATGGCAATGGCAATATACTGGCAATGTCAATGTAGATATCAGTATTAGGTATTATGTTAATGTCAGTATCAATGGCAATGTCAATGAAAATGTCAATGGCAATGTCAATGTCAATGTCAATGTCAATGTCAATGTCAATGTCAATGGCAATGTCAATGGCAATGTCAATATCGATATCAATGTCAATGCTTGATATCAGTAGCGAAATGTCAATGGCAATGTCAATGTCAATGTCAATGGCAATGTCAATGTCAATGTCAATGGCAATGTCAATGTCAATGTCAATGTCAATGGCAATGTCAATGGCAATGGCAATGGCAATGTCAATGGCAATGTCAATGGCAATGGCAATGTCAATGTCAATGTCAATGTCAATGTCAATGGCAATGTCAATGGCAATGGCAATGGCAATGGCAATGGCAATGGCAATGGCAATGGCAATGGCAATGGCAACTCTCGCTCTCTCTTTCTCACTAGCTCTGTTGTTTTCTCTCTCTTTGTCTCTCTCTCTGTCTGTCTGTCTGTCTGTCTGTCTCTCTCTCTCTCTCTCTCTCTCTCTCTCTCAAACACACACATATACAAACTCTCTCTCTCTCTCTCTCTCACACACACACGCACACACACACGCACACACACACCTTCACACACACACCCTCCCCTCTCTCTCTCTCTCTCTCTCTCTCACACACACACACACACACACACACACACACACACATACACACACACCCTCCCCCTCTCTCTCTCTCTCTCTCTTACTCGCTCTCTTATTGCATCACGCTCTTTTCCAGGTATACTAGTAGGGGACCGCCCTCCATTCTTGAGCCCAAAAAGTTCATTTATAACAAAAATATAATGATTGGCATAAAATCAGGTTGTGTAATCAAAATGCAACATTTCAAGTGTTTTGTAAATATAATTTACTTTCACCCTCCCTTAACCTGACAGTGCTTAATTTTGGTCACTAAACGGTGCACTAATAACTGAAATAATAAAATATACATTACTTTTAAAGTTTTGTTAATAAATTACAACCAAATACCTTACAATATATTGTTTGGAGTTCAGATAATATATGTAGCTTATAGAGTGTATCGGACATGTTGGCCAACTAGAAATTTGTATTTAACGTAGTTATGGACGATCTCATAATGCAATTTTAAATTGGTCAATGTATATCAATACATAATAGCATTGTCACAAATTCTACCCATTGTTGCCAGTCTGTACACCAAATGTCATACAATTATACTATTCTTAATTAATGTTCCCTTTTGCAATAGTGTGCTCTTTTCTACGCATTAACACATCCACCAAGGATAACATTAAACAATGGATGCTACAATGTTTTAAATTAAGAATCAGAATTAGCACATCAACGGCGTGGCAATGTGCGTTCGTGTATATACGTGTCTGTGTGCCTCTTTTTCTCTGTCTGTCTGTCTGTCTGCCTGCCAGGCAGCTTGTTGCTGGCTGTATGTTTATCTGCCTACCTCTGCCTATGCCTTTGTACCTGTCCGTGTCTCTGCATCTCTGTATCTCTTCTCTGTCCAGTCTGACACTCTATCTGGTTGTTTTTCTGTCTGTCTCTCTGTCTCTCTCTGTCTCTCTCTCTGTCTCTCTCTGTCTCTCTCTGTCTCTCTCTCTCTCTCTCTCTCCGTCTCCGTCTCCGTCTCCGTCTCCGTCTCCGTCTCCGTCTCCGTCTCCGACTCTCTCCGACTCTCTCTCTCAGACTCTCTCTCCCGGGTGGTTGCCCAGCTGCTTACTGACTATATGTTTGCCTTCTTATATATGCCTCTACCTCTGTATCCGCCTTCGCCTCCGCCTCTGACACTGTCTATATCTCTGTTGCTGTTACAATGTTTTAAATTAAGAATCAGGATTAGCACTTAAACGGCGTGGCACTGTGCGTTCGTGTATGTCCGTGTCTGTGTGCCTCTTTTTGTCTCTCTGTCTGTCTGCCTGCCTGTCTGACTGCCTGCCTTCTTGCCTGCTGGCTGTATGTTTATCTGCCTACCTCTGCCTCAGTCTTTGTACCTGTCTGTGTCTAATTTACTTGACCATGAATCAGTGGTGGATCTGGTTGTGTATTTCTCCCAGCTGTGGAGCTAAGATTCTCTGCCTGCTATTGTTTGATGGAAACTGTGACTAATGTGTAATTGGTCACTGGCAGTAGCTTGTGTCAACAGACAGCATTAAGCCACTAGACCCCTGTTAAACTGGACAGTTGCCTGTAGGTTTTAAACTGTGTCAAACAGTGAGTCTACCTTTTCCTCTCAAATAAACTGTCCTCTAAGTTTTACACATGAAGACATAATCTGGCATAACTTGATAAGTCTTTGTAACAGCACATTTGTACTTCCAGTGTATCATTGCAACATAACATACATATTACATACTGTGTGCCACATTTGAATGTTGTGCATGTAATATTTCCATGCAATCCATTTGCATATATAATGTAAAACTTCAACAGCCGTTTTCTTCATTTTCACTTTTTGATCCCTACCATGTTCAATGCTCCATAACTTTGCCAACTTTTGTAGCAGTCATATTTTCTAAAACCGTGTAACGCACCCTACCAAACCTTTACAAGGATGTAAGAATTTTTTTTTACAATTTTTCCGACTTATCACTCATTTGGTCAGCCGGGGCCACATATCGACGTATTAGACCAAAGGACTTCAGGGCCTCTTGGCCCATTTTTTATTTCATGCTTTGCATCCAACTATTGATGTAATTAATGCACCGTTCCATGGACTCGCGATTTCTGTGCATAGAATCGGGGTTAAATCCACAGTACACCTGATTGTCATCAGCATACACATGCCCCAACATACCGTGCTGATCAATGCTATGAAAAACAGGGCTAGAATACGCTGTGAATTCCACAGGACCGAGGTATGATCCTTGCGGTACTCCCTGATCAAGTTTAAACTGGTCAGACACCATACCATCCATAATAATTCGTTGCGACCTTGACTGAAGATATGATGAAAAACAATTTAGAGCTGTGCCTGATACACCAAAAGAACAATTCATAATATTCAACAAAATCTCATGATCCACAGCATCAAAAGCCTACGACACATTAATTAAAACTCGTTGTGTCACCTTCTGTTGGTCCATGTTTAAATAAAAGAATGTCAGACTGGACCTTAACAAGTGCAGTTTCAGTAGACTGACAAGGTGGCAAAGGAAATCCACATTATAAATGAAACCAAAGTTGGTCTACAACAGCCCGTTCTGTTAATTTAGAGATATACTGCAGATTCGATACAGGGCGATAGTTTTTTGGAATAGGATCCAGTCCTGCTTTTTTAAGCAGCGGCACTACAAGTGCAGTCTTCCATTCATGTGGCAATTCCCCAGCAGCAATAGAGCAATTGATGAAGTGCGCAAGGAGTGGCACAAATTCCTCAATATACTCTTTGACCAATTTGGTTGGAATGGGGTCCAGAGCACAGCTGGTCTTAGATTTCATAACCAACATCATGCTTGACCAGACCACAGCAAATGTTTCTAAATTATCACACACACCTCTTCTTAATGGTATAATGGGTGGTTTGGTAACACCGATGTCCATTCGAATAGCATCTTTTTATCATTAAAAAAGTTGCCAAACTCGTTGATAAGTTTTTCCACAGAATCATGCTGAGGTAGTTGGGTACTCTGCTTCTTATCACACAGGGTGTTAATGAGGGCAAATAGTTTCTTTGAATCACCCTTAGCTTCTGAGATAAAGTGAGAGAAATGGTCAGTTCGTTTGTTGTTCAGTGCGTTGACATATGTGTTCCTAGCACGATGGCATGACAACAGAGAGTCATGATTTTTATTCAGTCTCCAGATCAATTCAGCTTTACGTCTTTGCGACAATAGTGTTTTGAGTTCATCATCAAACCATGGCACCAGTGGCCTCACTACCATAGTTTTGGATTTGGTGGGTGCGTGCCTATCCAACAACTGTCTTAATGCTGTATTGTATTCACCAGCTAGATGATTGATATCCGTGATGCTCAATAGTGCATTAGCTATACCCTTGAAGTCAGTGCTGAAAACGTTGTTATCAATTTGTGTCAGTTTCCTGTACGATATAGTACATGTCTCTAAAGGAGGTCAATGGCAATGTCAATGGCAATGTCAATGGCAATGTCAATGGCAATGTCAATGGCAATGTCAATGGCAATGGCAATGGCAATGTCAATGGCAATGGCAATGTCAATGGCAATGGCAATGTCAATGGCAATGGCAATGTCAATGTCAATGGCAATGTCAATGTCAATGTCATTGTCAATGTCAATGTCAATGTCAATGTCAATGTCAATTTCAATGTCAATGTCAATGTCAATGTCAATGTCAATGTCAATGTCAATGGCAATGTCAATGTCAATGTCAATGGCAATGTCAATGGCAATGGCAATGGCAATGGCAATGTCAATGTCAATGTCAATGGCAATGTCAATGTCAATGTCAATGTCAAAGTCAATGTCAATGGCAATGTCAATGGCAATGTCTATGTCAATGTCAATGTCAATGTCAATGTCAATGTCAATGGCAATGTCAATGTCAATGGCAATGTCAATGGCAATGGCAATGGCAATGGCAATGGCAATGGCAATGGCAATGGCAATGGCAATGGCAATGGCAATGGCAACTCTCGCTCTCTCTTTCTCACTAGCTCTGTTGTTTTCTCTCTCTTTGTCTCTCTCTGTCTGTCTGTCTGTCTGTCTGTCTGTCTCTCTCTCTCTCTCTCTCTCTCTCTCTCAAACACACACATATACAAACTCTCTCTCTCTCTCTCTCTCACACACACACACACACACACACACGCACACACACACCTTCACACACACACCCTCTCTCTCTCTCTCTCTCTCTCTCTCTCACACACACACACACACACACACACACATACACACACACCCTCCCCCTCTCTCTCTCTCTCTCTCTCTTACTCGCTCTCTTATTGCATCACGCTCTTTTCCAGGTATACTACTAGGGGACCGCCCTCCATTCTTGAGCCCAAAAAGTTCATTTATAACAAAAATATAATGATTGGCATAAAATCAGGTTGTGTCATCAAAATGCAACATTTCAAGTGTTTTGTAAATATAATTTACTTTCACCCTCCCTTAACCTGACAGTGCTTAATTTTGGTCACTAAACGGTGCACTAATAACTGAAATAATAAAATATACATTACTTTTAAAGTTTTGTTAATAAATTACAACCAAATACCTTACAATATATTGTTTGGAGTTCAGATAATATATGTAGCTTATAGAGTGTATCGGACATGTTGGCCAACTAGAAATTTGTATTTAACGTAGTTATGGACGATCTCATAATGCAATTTTAAATTGGTCAATGTATATCAATACATAATAGCATTGTCACAAATTCTACCCATTGTTGCCAGACTGTACACCAAATGTCATACAATTATACTATTCTTAATTAATGTTCCCTTTTGCAATAGTGTGCTCTTTTCTACGCATTAACACATCCACCAAGGATAACATTAAACAATGGATGCTACAATGTTTTAAATTAAGAATCAGAATTAGCACATCAACGGCGTGGCAATGTGCGTTCGTGTATATACGTGTCTGTGTGCCTCTTTTTCTCTGTCTGTCTGTCTGTCTGCCTGCCAGGCAGCTTGTTGCTGGCTGTATGTTTATCTGCCTACCTCTGCCTATGCCTTTGTACCTGTCCGTGTCTCTGCATCTCTGTATCTCTTCTCTGTCCAGTCTGACACTCTATCTGGTTGTTTTTCTGTCTGTCTCTCTGTCTCTCTCTGTCTCTCTCTCTGTCTCTCTCTGTCTCTCTCTGTCTCTCTCTGTCTTTCTCTGTCTCTCTCTGTCTCTCTCTCTCTCTCTCTCTCTCTCTCTCCGTCTCCGTCTCCGTTTCCGTCTCCGTCTCAGTCTCCGTCTCCGTCTCCGTCTCCGTCTCCGTCTCCGTCTCCGTCTCCGTCTCCGTCTCCGTCTCCGTCTCCGTCTCCGTCTCTCTCCGACTCTCTCTCTCAGACTCTCTCTCCCGGGTGCTTGCCCAGCTGCTTACTGACTATATGTTTGCCTTCTTATATATGCCTCTACCTCTGTATCCGCCTTCGCCTCCGCCTCTGACACTGTCTATATCTCTGTTGCTGTTACAATGTTTTAAATTAAGAATCAGGATTAGCACTTAAACGGCGTGGCATTGTGAGTTCGTGTATGTCCGTGTCTGTGTGCCTCTTTTTGTCTCTCTGTCTGTCTGCCTGCCTGTCTGACTGCCTGCCTTCTTGCCTGCTGGCTGTATGTTTATCTGCCTACCTCTGCCTCAGTCTTTGTACCTGTCTGTGTCTAATTTACTTGACCATGAATCAGTGGTGGATCTGGTTGTGTATTTCTCCCAGCTGTGGAGCTAAGATTCTCTGCCTGCTATTGTTTGATGGAAACTGTGACTAATGTGTAATTGGTCACTGGCAGTAGCTTGTGTCAACAGACAGCATTAAGCCACTAGACCCCTGTTAAACTGGACAGTTGCATGTAGGTTTTAAACTGTGTCAAACAGTGAGTCTACCTTTTCCTCTCAAATAAACTGTCCTCTAAGTTTTACACATGAAGACATAATCTGGCATAACTTGATAAGTCTTTGTAGCAGCACATTTGTACTTCCAGTGTATCATTGCAACATAACATACATATTACATACTGTGTGCCACATTTGAATGTTGTGCATGTAATATTTCCATGCAATCCATTTGCATATATAATGTAAAACTTCAACAGCCGTTTTCTTCATTTTCACTTTTTGATCCCTACCATGTTCAATGCTCCATAACTTTGCCAACTTTTGTAGCAGTCATATTTTCTAAAACCGTGTAACGCACCCTACCAAACCTTTACAAGGATGTAAGAATTTTTTTTTACAATTTTTCCGACTTATCACTCATTTGGTCAGCTGGGGCCACATATCGACGTATTAGTCCAAAGGACTTCAGGGCCTCTTGGCCCATTTTTTATTTCATGCTTTGCATCCAACTATTGATGTAATTAATGCACCGTTCCATGGACTCGCGATTTCTGTGCATAGAATCGGGGTTAAATCCACAGTACACCTGATTGTCATCAGCATACACATGCCCCAACATACCGTGCTGATCAATGCTATGAAAAACAGGGCTAGAATACGCTGTGAATTCCGCAGGACCGAGGTATGATCCTTGCGGTACTCCCTGATCAAGTTTAAACTGGTCAGACACCATACCATCCATAATAATTCGTTGCGACCTTGACTGAAGATATGATGAAAAACAAATTAGAGCTGTGCCTGATACATCAAAAGAACAATTCATAATATTCAACAAAATCCCATGATCCACAGCATCAAAAGCCGACGACACATTAATTAAAACTCGTTG
This sequence comes from Paraescarpia echinospica, assembly GCA_020002185.1. Taxonomy (NCBI): domain Eukaryota; kingdom Metazoa; phylum Annelida; class Polychaeta; order Sabellida; family Siboglinidae; genus Paraescarpia; species Paraescarpia echinospica. Next base: position 3,988 of record JAHLWY010001285.1, on the reverse strand, counting down.
TGTGACCTTCTGTTGGTCCATGTTTAAATAAAAGAATGTCAGACTGGACCTCAACAAGTGCAGTTTCAGTAGACTGACAAGGTGGCAAAGGAAATTCACATTATAAATGAAACCAAAGTTGGTCTACAACAGCCCGTTCTGTTAATTTAGAGATATACTGCAGATTCGATACAGGGCGATAGTTTTTTGGAATAGGATCCAGTCCTGCTTTTTTAAGCAGCGGCACTACAAGTGCAGTCTTCCATTCATGTGGCAATTCCCCAGCAGCAATAGAGCAATTGATGAAGTGCGCAAGGAGTGGCACAAATTCCTCAATATACTCTTTGACCAATTTGGTTGGAATGGGGTCCAGAGCACAGCTGGTCTTAGATTTCATAACCAACATCATGCTTGACCAGACCACAGCAAATGTTTCTAAATTATCACACACACCTGTTCTTAATGGTATAATGGGTGGTTTGGTAACACCGATGTCCATTCGAATAGCATCTTTTATCATTAAAAAAGTTGCCAAACTCGTTGATAATTTTTCCACAGAATCATGCTGAGGTAGTTGGGTACTCTGCTTCTTATCACACAGGGTGTTAATGAGGGCAAATAGTTTCTTTGAATCACCCTTAGCTTCTGAGATAAAGTGAGAGAAATGGTCAGTTCGTTTGTTGTTCAGTGCGTTGACATATGTGTTCCTAGCACGATGGCATGACAACAGAGAGTCATGATTTTTATTCAGTCTCCAGATCAATTCAGCTTTACGTCTTTGCGACAATAGTGTTTTGAGTTCATCATCAAACCATGGCACCAGTGGCCTCACTACCATAATTTTGGATTTGGTGGGTGCGTGCCTATCCAACAACTGTCTTAATGCTGTATTGTATTCACCAGCTAGATGATTGATATCCGTGATGCTCAATAGTGCATTAGCTATACCCTTGAAGTCAGTGCTGAAAACGTTGTTATCAATTTGTGTCAGTTTCCTGTACGATATAGTACATGTCTCTAAAGGAGGTCAATGGCAATGTCAATGGCAATGTCAATGGTAATGGCAATGTCAATGGCAATGGCAATGTCAATGGCAATGGCAATGGCAATGTCAATGGCAATGGCAATGGCAATGGCAATGTCAATGGCAATGTCAATGTCAATGTCAATGTCAATGTCAATATCAATGTCAATGGCAATGTCAATGTCAATGGCAATGACAATGTCAATGTCAATGTCAATGTCAATGGCAATGTCAATGTCAATGTCAATGGCAATGTCAATGTCAATGACAATGACAATGGCAATGGCAATGGCAATGGCAATGGCAATGGCAATGGCAATGTCAATGTCAATGTCAATGTCAATGGCAATGACAATGACAATGTCAATGTCAATGTCAATGTCAATTTCAATGTCAATGTCAATGGCAATGGCAATGTCAATGGCAATGGCAATGGCAATGGCAATGGCAATGGTAATGGCAATGGCAATGGTAATGTCAATGGCAATGGCAAAGGCAATGGCAATGTCAATGTCTATGTCAATAGCAATGGCAATGTCAATGTCTATGTCAATAGCAATGGCAATGGCAATGTCAATGGCAATGTCAATGGCAATGTCAATGGCAATGGCAATGTTAATGGCAATGGCAATGGTAATGGCAATGGCAACTCTGGCTCTCTCTTTCTCACTAGATCTGTTGTTTTCTCTCTTTGTCTCTCTCTCTGTCTGTCTGTCTGTCTGTCTGTCTCTCTCTCTCTCTCTCTCTCTCTCTCTCAAACACACACATATACAAACTCTCTCTCTCTCTCTCACACACACACACGACACACACACATCTCTCTCTCTTACTCGCTCTCTTATTGCATCACGCTCTTTTCCAGGTATAATAGTAGGGGACCGCCCTCCATTCTTGAGCCCAAAAAGTTCATTTATAACAAAAATATAACGATTGGCATAAAATCAGGTTGTGTCATCAAAATGCAACATTTCAAGTGTTTTGTAAATATAATTTACTTTCACCCTCCCTTAACCTGACAGTGCTTAATTTTGGTCACTAAACGGCGCACTAATAACTGAAATAATAAAATATACATTACTTTTAAAGTTTTGTTAATAAATTACAACCAAATACCTTACAATATATTGTTTGGAGTTCAGATAATATATGTAGCTTATAGAGTGTATCGGACATGTTGGCCAACTAGAAATTTGTATTTAACGTAGTTATGGACGATCTCATAATGCAATTTTAAATTGGTCAATGTATATCAATACATAATAGCATTGTCACAAATTCTACCATTGTTGCCAGTCTGTACACCAAATGTCATACAATTATACTATTCTTAATTAATGTTCCCTTTTGCAATAGTGTGCTCTTTTCAACGCATTAATACATCCACCAAGGATAACATTAAACAATGGATGCTACAATGTTTTAAATTAAGAATCAGAATTAGCACATCAACGGCGTGGCAATGTGCGTTCGTGTATATACGTGTCTGTGTGCCTCTTTTTCTCTGTCTGTCTGTCTGTCTGCCTGCCAGGCAGCTTGTTGCTGGCTGTATGTTTATCTGCCTACCTCTGCCTATGCCTTTGTACCTGTCCGTGTCTCTGCATCTCTGTATCTCTTCTCTGTCCAGTCTGACACTCTATCTGGTTGTTTTTCTGTCTGTCTCTGTCTCTCTGTCTCTCTCTGTCTCTCTCTCTGTCTCTCTGTCTCTCTCTCTGTCTCTCTCTCTCTCTCTCTCCTCCGTCTCCGTCTCCGTCTCCGTCTCCCGTCTCCGTCTCCGTCTCCGTCTCCCGTCTCCATCTCCGTCTCCGTCTCAATCTCCGTCCTCTCCGACTCTCTCTCTCGAACTCTCTCTCCCGGGTGCCCCTTGCTTCTTACTGACTATATGTTTGCCTTCTTATATGCCTCTGTATCCCGCCTTCGCCTCCGCCTCTGACACTGTCTATATCTCTGTTGCTGTTACAATGTTTTAGAAATTAAAGTCAGGATTAGCATATGGCTTGGCGTGGCACTGTGCGTTCGTGTATGTCCGTGTCTGGTATTGCCTCTTTTTGTCTCTCTGTCTGTCTGCCTGCCTGTCCTGACTGCCTTCTTGCCTGCTGTCTGCTTATGTTTATCTGCCTACCTCTGCCTCAGTCTTTGTACCTGTCTGTGTCTAATCTACTTGACCATGAATCAGTGGTGGCTCTAGTTGTGTATTACACCCAGCTGTGGAGCTAAGATTCTCTGCCTGCTATTGTTTGATGGAAACTGTGACTAATCTGTAATTGGTCACTGGCAGTAACTTGTGTCAACAGACAGCATTAAGCCACTAGACCCCTGTTAAACTGGACAGTTGCCTGTAGGTTTTTAAACTGTGTCAAACAGTGAGTCTACCTTTTGCTCTCAAATAATCTGTCCTCTTAGTTTTACACATGAAGACATAATCTGGCATAACTTGATAAGTCTTTGTAGCAGCACATTTGTACTTCCAGTGTATCATTGCAACATAACATACATATTACATACTGTGTGCCACATTTGAATGTTGTGCATGTAATATTTCCATGCAATCCATTTGCATATATAATGTAAAACTTCAACAGCCGTTTTCTTCATTTTCACTTTTTGATCCCTACCATGTTCAATGCTCCATAACTTTGCCAACTTTTGTAGCAGTCATATTTTCTAAAACCGTGTAACGCACCCTACCAAACCTTTACAAGGATGTAAGAATTTTTTTATACAATTTTTCCGACTTATCACTCATTTGGTCAGCCGGGGCCACATATCGACGTATTAGACCAAAGGACTTCAGGGCCTCTTGGCCCATTTTTTATTTCATGCTTTGCATCCAACTATTGATGTAATTAATGCACCGTTCCATGGACTCGCGATTTCTGTGCATAGAATCGGGGTTAAATCCACAGTACACCTGATTGTCATCAGCATACACAGGCCCCAACATACCGTGCTGATCAATGCTATGAAAAACAGGGCTAAAATACGCTG